>JAUTDX010004706.1:0-30731 GCA_030844895.1 Ambrosia x helenae
ACGTAAAAACATGTTAAACAGGTTTAACATGTTGATGACACACATAAGGGGGGACAGGGTGTTATCAGAATTGGGCACGGGTACCTCACTACCAGTATGGTAACACCGCCGCCACCCGTGTTGGTAGGGGTCCCGTGAACCAATTTCTGGGTTCTTGTTACCGTGCTGGTACAAAGAAACGGTCCTTTTTCTTGACCAATAAAAAATTGCCACATTTTTTTTTTCTTTTGACGTTTTTTATTTTTTAACCGTTTAAATTTTGATAGTTTTTTTTTAGTTTTTACGCTATATAAATCATATCTTCACATAAAATTTTACACAAATAGGTGGTGGTAGTATGTTTCCGAATACGTATCGTCCTCAACGAAGACGATCATCCTGTCCCGCAACATAACCGACCACACACACACCAATAACACAACGACTACACACACACACAACAACACAACCGACAACACATCAACCAACTACACACCCACCGACTACACAACCTCCCCCCACATTTGAATTTTACGAGCCACAAGATCCTCACGATTTGACCACCGAAGAATGATCTACGCATATGATTACATAATGGCTCTAGTTACAACTAGGAACAATACGTCTTGGAGATTCTGCACGAGTGCCGGAGGGTGTCAATCCTTCTATAGTGCGAAACCCACCGGTGCTGGTACAAAACCCCCCAGATGAAGGTTATAAAAATGATCCCGGGGCCGAATACGTAAATAACTCGGATGAAGAAATGTATTGCCCAACACCCGAAAGTGAGGAATATCAATATCACTACGAGAGGTTGGACGAGCGTGATAGTGATCGTGATGTTTCTTCGCCCGAGTCAATCGCGTATTCTTTCTTTTTTTAGCTATGTTTAAGTAGTATTTTAATTAGGTTTATTTTTATGTTTAATTAATGTTTTAATTAGGTTAATTATGTTTGTATTTTGAGTGTTATTTTTTTAACGGTTAAATTTCATTAAAGATTAAACAACCTTAAACATTAAACAATAAACAACATTAAACATTAATTACTAAATATATGGCGCAACATTCGCCATGGTGCAAAATGGATGAAGTTAGTCCCGTGTGCATGGTTATAGTCGCGGCGCGTGACTTGGATTGCAATGTCTTCTTGAAGGTTAGAGTGCCTCGCCATCGTGGCTTCATAGAGGGCGTTCCATCGGATACACATGGACCAGAGAACAATCCACTTACTAACGATAGAATCCTTGGGGCGGTTATTTGTGCCGGTTATTTCATTGAATACCACCGACACCCGGTCCCAAAACGAAGTTCTCGGGAAATCGGCAGCACGATTTCTCACTATCAAGTGTGCCCTCGTTAACGCGATCTCCTCATTACATTCACGGGACCATTTTAACGATACGATTAAAGTATGATAACCAGTTTTGGTGTGATTTTGGTATTGAAGTTATGGGGTTTTTATAGAACAAAATCGAACGGTAAGAATTCTTGAATTATGGTTGTAACGGTTAGTTTTTAAACGGTTAGAAAATTAATTACCTTTTTGAAAATTTAAAAAACGGTTACTTTTTTTAATTTAAATGAAAATATAAATGAAAAAATCAGTGGAGTGCTGCCTCAAAAAAAGTGTTTAAGTTAACTAAATCAGTGAAGTGATGTAGCAAATGTTAAAATCAGTTAAATGAAAAGAACAATCTACAAGTGCCCTTCCCCCTAACAAGATTAAGTTATCGTATTAAATCTAAATGGTATTATGCCTATATTTAGTATTTTAGTGAATGATATTAAAATAAAAAATACGGAGTATAGTTTAGCTCAAGTTAATATAAATAATCGATTCTAGATTCTAGAAAGAATTATAATATCATCGGCCCTTGGAGAGTGGAATATGTGATTTTCAAGTGTACCCATATTTTTAAAAAGTGTCAAACAGACCACCAATTATACCCTTGACCGAAGGGAAAATATGGGTGCCCGGAGAGGGAGTAGATCAGATAAGAAAAGTTTCGGGCAGGAGAGAGAAAATAGGGCGTGAAAGCTTTTCGTCTCTCCACTGAAGTTGCCGACTTGCCGTGTGCATTTGCCTTTTAGGATATGCGTACTCGTGGCGTTTTGAGGGCGCTTTGGGCCACATAGCGTCGGGGAACACTGCCTCCGGAGTCGTTATGGTGGCGTTTTGGTTTGGAGTGTTATGTATTTGACGAGCGTTGTGCAAGCTTGGGAAGTGTTTGTTTGTCTTGACCGACCGTTGAACGGTCATATTATTAAAAAAAAAACTACTCAACTTATATACATATATACACAAACACAAACTCATTCACAACAATCACCATTTCATTTACACACACAGAAACCAAACCATCACCATTTCATTTCTACTCTCCACGCACACAAAGATGAATCCTTTCAGTCGAGGTGGTTTCGAGTTCGGTTCTCAATCGACTGGCGAGAACACCCAACCCATAGCTCAGGGTTCGGTTTCAAACCAAGCAAGTTTTATGAACCTGTTAAACCAACCCATGGGTTGGGACCCGAACATGTATAACTTCAACATGGGAGGTGGTTTCGGGTCATCAATGGGAGGTGGTTTCGGCTCATCACAAGTGTTTGGGTCTTCTCAGATGTTCGGGTCATCAAATGCTTGGCAAGAGCCACTCTCGGCTTCGGAGACACAGGAGCCGATGCCGGAGCAAGAGCCCGAGCGACCAACCGGGCGACAAAGACGGTCGCACAGAAGGAAAGAGAGCGAACCCCGAGCAAATAAAAAAACCGTAAAACCATGGGATGACGAGGAGTTGTTCGCGTTAGCCCGAGCGTGGGTTGACGTTCCGGAGGATCCCATTGTTTGTAAGATATATATTTTTTGTTATGTTATATTTTTTTACATATGTTTATTTAAACGCACACTTATATATTTTTTTTGTTTGGTTTTTTTAGCGAACTATCAATCCAAATGGGAGTTTTGGAAAAGAGTCTGAACAATATTTTTTGGTCTAGTTGGTAGGGGAGAAAAACTACCAGTCCGAGGATTCCATATCCGGCAAGTGGACTGATATCAACAACATATGCACCAACTTTCAAGCCATTTATCAACGCACCGGAACGATTGGAAATCTGGCCATAGCGACGAGAATATTTTGGAGGCGGCTTTGGAAGAATACCAACATCACCATAACGCCCATAAAGCCCCTTCTATTATTTTATAATATTTTATTCTCCATAACGCCCCTCCACTACACATGGCCTTATTATCCTTGTTTTTTTTATGTATTTGATATTTACCTTTTATTATCCTTGTTTTTTTAGGCTTAGCGGTGTGTGGGGCTCGGCAAAGCGACGGCAAAGCCAAGATTGGCCTGGCAACACCGCCCCCTGGCCGGCGTCGTCGTGAACAGCAAGATGGAGCGGGGTGTGTTGTGCTTACATGTGTCCTTGTTGCTTCTTTTTGAACGTTACCCAACGGTAACATTTTTTTTTGACCGTTTAAATTTTTTTTTTTAAATATTATAAATACACAAACCCATTACCTCGTTTTTTATACCATCTCCTCTACAATCACACTTCAATTTTTCATACAATCTTTTATTTTATATCATCATGGATCCATACCAAAACAACCCGAATCAAACCCCGCAACGTAATCAAAACCTGAACCCAAACCCGTTCACGACACCGGGTTACACAATGCCAATCGATCCAATTTGGGCGACCTTTTCGGGGTTCTAATAAAGCCCCAACCCTTTCACCCAATATTTTCAAATGCAAATGCACCAACACCCACTTCTTTTAACCAATTTGGCCATATGCAAATGCAGAAAAAACCCTCAATCTTTCACCAAATTTTGCAAACCCCCGCTTAATGTGCCATTCCAACCGTCTCAACAACCACAACCGTCACAACAACCACAACCACAACCGTCACCCGAACCTGAAGAAGAAGATGAGGTTGAAGAGTTCGTGCCCGAAACGCAACCCCAATCTTCGAAGGGGAAAAAAAAGAAAAGTCAGGCTCGTGTATTTGAAACCCCCGCATTGAAAAGGCTATGGTCGAAAATAGAAGAAAAAGCATTACCTTTTATTATCCTTGTTTTTTATGTATTTGATATTATTCAAATTTAATATCTTATCTTATATCTATATATCACACCCACATTTTATAACCAATTAATAATGGGTCGTTATATTTTCAATCCCCCCCACGTAGCGTGGTGCTTTGGGACCAATCATTGTACTTTGTTTGACTGCTTTACTGAAAAATGACCTTAAGCGAGGTGTTACGGCCATAGCGCAGTACTTTAGAGTACAACGTACGAGGTTAGGTATGAGGTTATCTGTCCAATGCATGTCTGTGAACCCTAAGTGTTGTGCTATGGGCATAGTACGACACTTAGACCCATGGAGCTTGCTTATATAATCTCATTACATACGTTCGATATTATAATGTTCATTATCAGTTTAAATTTACACATTCACAACTACAGTCACAATATAATTTTACCAATAACATACAAAATATCGTAGTACGACTACATTTTCAGTGATTCTTACAATTTGTCGGTTTCAGAGGGTGGCAAGGAGGTTTAGTCTGGCATTCATTATCGTGACAATACAGTGCCGTTGGACTTGAATACCCCATTGGAGGACCCATACGCTTGTAGTGGTGAGTCTCCCTTTGATCACCAAACCTATCAAAACTACGCTTACGGTGGTGAAGAGAAGTCGGTAGAGAACAGGAAGGCTCTTACCAGGTCATAGTTTCGTTTGGACTAACCGGACCTTTCCGTCACACTAGGAGTTGATCGACTGGGTACAAGACATGAGAAAGGAAAAAGTTTACATCATTGTTATAAAAAGATTGAAGAAAAAAAGAGACGATTTCGTGAAGGTATATTTCAGCAACTCTTGTTTTTAAAAAAGTTAATAAATACCATTATGAATTATTAATTTAAAAAACTTATTTTATAATTTATTATTTAAAAAAGTATTTAAAAACTTATTTTATAATTTATTATTTAAAAAGTTATTAAAAACGTATTTTATAGTTTATTATTTAAAAAGTTACTAAAACATATTTTATAATTTATTATTTAAAAAGTTACTAATAACTTATTTTATAATAAACTTATTTCGTGAAGGTTATATTTCAATACACTCTTAGTAGGGAGCATAAGAGTGTGGCTACGGTGAGGAAGACTGGTAGCAAAAAAATAAGTTGCCCGTTTGAGTTGATATGGGTGCTTGAATCTCAGAGTAAGGTTTGGATGTTAAAGGTGAAAACCCGGGGAACAACCACACTCTCGTTGAAAACTTAGAGGGCTACGCGTATGCGAGAAGGCTTTCTTTAGAGGATGGAGAACTGTTTGGGCAAATGGTAGATCAGGATATTCCAAAGCGTACTATATGCATAACGCTAACAAAAAAGAACCCTCAGAGAAAGCTTATTCCGAAAGATATACACAATGCATGTCAGGAGATAAATGTTGAAAAAGGAATCAGTAATGATCCAATGCAGCAACTTGAAAACTTCCTATAGTGGAGAAACATTTCACATACTACACACGCGAGAATGACACTATGAACGCTGTTGAAGATATTTTCTTCGTCCACAAACATTCATTTACTCCGTGGTGTGCATTCCCACATGTGCTAATGATCGACGCCACCTACAACACAAGCATGTTCGAGATGGCGTTTGTCCATGGTGTATGTATGACGTCGACAAACCAGTCGTTTTCGGTTGCCCATGCGTTTAGTGCTGCCGAAAAAGTTGATAACTACCTCTGGGGGTTGGAAAGGATAAAGTCTATGCTGGTAAACTGTATGGAGCCGCATGTGATTGTGACATACAGAGACTTTATGCTAATGAACACGTGTGATAGAATACAATTTGAGGGAGTGGGTCAAGCAATTGAAGCAAATTGGATGCCAATGCCAGAGGTGGGATTTCTTATTACTTAGAGAGGGGTGTTGTTCATACATTCGACCCTCGAGGAAATAACACAATTTTCTCTCGATGGGGCAGTCCAGATGATGTTGAGGAACCTCCTCGATGGGGATTTTCAACTGCCTTTTATCTCCCCCTGATGTTGGGAATGATAATCCATTGAGATGGATATCAATTAACTGAGATGTAAATAAATCTCTTGTTGAAGGCTCTATAAATCATCATATATTCCCAATCACCTTTTATGGTCCCATCTCCATGTGTCGTGGTGGATCAATTTCAATATATGTCGCACAACAAAAATTTTAGATGGACAATATTTGGTTCCTGCTCAAAAACCAACTATAATGGGGAGAAACTATTACCATGTATTGGCTTGATGTGAATAAATGTTACTACATGTAAAATCAAATGTAAACATGAACTTTTGCTTTCATGATCATTGACATTGCAATCAATAGTAGACGTTTTAGTGATCATCTCAATGAAAGCAATATGTGTATGAACATAAGCTATATGAAGTTCAACACTTATTCCAATGATCATTATTATCTTGGGAATTGATTAAATATGCCAATCTAGAATAATATGCTTGCTATATTATTAGCTAAGCCATAAATCAAACAAACTTCAGGTTGCAAACTTGATAACCATTTAGACGATGCATCGATTTTGAATACTAAATGGTATCATGTTAGGATATACGTATCCTTAAATCAATTCCAAAATATATTGTGATACTCACCCTACTTTATATGGCAAATATTACATGCTATGTACCAGATTGAAGAATCTTTAAGTTCTTCATTATGTTCACATCATCGACTCGGTGTGGTCTTACCGGTCACGCCAACTAATTAAATAATTATGATCCATAAACTAAACTTCTAGTTTATGATCGAATATGTATTACTTGCACGTATGTAATACAAAACATATGATATGAAAGAATGTATTGTAACTTCAATGTTCAAACCATCATGTTATATAATCACTCCTTTTATTTGCCACATGTGGTGGTCAATCTCATTAGTAACATGATCATTATTGCATTTTTGATGATCAATCTCATTATTTAACTTGGGTATTATTATAATCTTTGATGGTTGATCACATAATGACCATCATTGCAACTTTCTCAATTATCTCCATGATCATGACAATTTCAATTATTGTTATATAATCTCATTCGCTTTAAGAAATGGAGTAAAACTAACCAAGTTTTATTATTTTCTTGGACATAAGAATATAAAGTCATTTCAAACTTTTCATACCCTTTTAATGGTATTGCCACTTCAGGAGCGTATTTGAGGTATGATAAGTAATATTCGTTCTATCCAATTTTCCCATATAAAATTAAGAAGTAATTATATTTCCTCAATTACCATGATCATCGACTTTACACCGATCATTATATCATCACATTCACTTCGGGGAATGGATTATAACCACAAAACTTTCATAATGGAATCATTACAATTTCCTTAGTTATGTACATGATCTTTTAACCTTTATACCGATCATTTTTCATCACATTCACTTCAGGGAATGAGATAGAATCCGAAAACATTCATGTATATTCATTCCTTTTTTGACGGATATAAAGTCACTTCAAAGCTTTCACCCAATTTTAATGACATTGCTACTTCAAGAGCATATTTGAGGTTTGACAAACAAACAAAATTTGTTTTACCCAATTTCCGTCATATAAACTTTTCTTCACATAACATCCATGGAGAAGTAATGATATGTCCAAGTCATATAATATTATCGACCCAACATCTTACGACCTTTTATAACATGATAATGAGAATATGTATGACACTTTGGATGTCAAATGTAAATCTTTCATGATAGTGATAATAAACCATAACTTTGTTTTATTTGTTCTGTTCAATGCTAAGTAAATGGTAGCATATAAAATACAAGATAGTTAACTGTATACATAATCCAACACATGATGTTATAACATGTTACCAAATAAAACAAGTTATGGTACAATCATTGTGAAATAAAGTGTTTCATCATTTATAAGAAAAACATATAATTTATGTATTAGTTTATCAAGATATATAGCCTTTTCATCACAAACATTTCAAATATCAAAATATAAGCATGAATTTAAGATTCACAAATATCCATAGAAACTATATACAAATTCAACATTTTAGAAACCATAATATAAAACGGTTATGTATTACCCATCTTTTATGTGATTGTCACAAAGATGTAGAGACTTAATTATGTAACATGTCATGATATATAATACAAAGTAATAATATACCAATTTTACTTAAAAGAGCATAAATATTTTTCAGCTTTTATTAATATGCTTTTCAATGTGTTAGAAAATCTCTTTTTTTAGAATTCTTATTTTGATAGTAAAGATTTGTCAAACAAGTGAACAACACATCCACATAATTTTTATCTAAACTTATAGGAATTGCAATAGAACTGATGTTCGGCCAATGAAAAAAAAATCTCTAACATAACCCAATATTGTATGAATTACGATATGGATTTTGTTTGAAACTAACTCGAGTTACCTTATTATAATATGATCCACTCCAAAAGCAATTCGTGCTGATAACGTGTTGTCAAACAACGACCTACTAGCATATAAAATATAAGAACTATATGAACAAAGATTAGAGAAAGATTTAGAGAGGGATAGAAGAGAGAAGTCTTATTCATTAAGTGTGTATAATAAAATATACAAAGCCTCTATTTATAGGCTCACACATTAATACAATGTGTAATGACAATTAGGAGTTAAGGATGTGGAGAGTCACCATATAATTGGTGCAATATTCATAACACAAATTTGTAAGTCTCTCTACTATATAGAAGTTTAAATACAAAATTTTAGGTTTTTACAAATAAAAGCATGAAAACAAAATGAGTATAATTTATTCTGTACATATGTTTATCTTCTGTATGGTTATACTTTTTTCAATAAATCTTATAGTAAAATTAAAATTGCATATGATATATATATATATATATATATATATATATGTCATGCGTGGGTCATCGGAAGGATATTAGTAAAACAACACTAATTTTAACGTTATTTTACTAAATTCATGAAAATAACGTAGTTAAAAGCAATGAAAAGTTAATTATGCATCATGTGGTGGTGTTCATAGTCAAAAAATAAGTGAGTACGTGCACTAATTGGGCTTTTCTCGATTTTGAGTGTTATGTGTCATATGTATAAGGTTTGATACAAAACTACTATTGAGCTAGGGGCAGGGGCGGATCCAGGGGTTTTAGGGGGTTCCCAGGAACCCCCTTGGTTTGGAAAAAATTGAAAATTTTAGTGGAAAATTTTGAAAAACAGTGAAAATCAGTGAAAATATACGAAAGGAACCCCTTGAAAATCAGTCATGGATTCGCCACTGCTAGGGGGACTCACTGGAAACAGTATCTCTATTCCTAAAGGGTAGAGGTAAGCCGTCTACGTATTACTCTCCTTAGACGTTACATTAGTTTTGCTATTGATTAGATTTACCGAGCATGATCATGATGTGTAAAATACCTATATTACCAAAATCATCGCTTGATATTCATTTTTATGAACGGCAAGTGATGCAACAGTAGAACTCCACATGTGGTAAATACGGTCGGACCCTCAACCACAACCCCCCCCCCCCCCCCCCACATCGTTTGATATTCATGATTTTGAATTGGTTATGTTGTAGACACAACTTTATATATACTTTATGAAATATTCCACGATGTAGTTAATTAAATATGCCACATGCCATAATGGATTCTTCAAGTTTTAAACGCGAAAAAAAATGAAGTCTTCATCGTCACGTCATTATGACTTTAGCAATAAATTATATTAAATCAACTACTTTTACATAAATTTTTTTGAACGATCAACAAAATTATATTTCACCAAAACCGCTAGCGGGGAACTAACATACACCATACAATGTCACCAACATTTACAATGAAATGTCAATTACCACCCTATACTATCCAAATCGAAGGAGACCCACGTATACCAATCCAAAGATGGGTGTTTTGATCTAGCCTTGACCCAAAACAAACTAAGAGATTTGATATCGCCAAGAACCCGTTGCATAGAAACCTGTCTTTGGTTAAAAACCGCCTCATTCCTATGTTTCCAAATCGCCCAAATGGATGTCGACACAATCGCATAGAATGCTTTCTTCCTTTTAGCCGATCCGCCAATGTAACAGTGTAATTCGAGGAGGTCCTTGAAGCGAAACAAAAGAGGAGAACTGATCTTGCACCATTGCGCAATTAGCTGCCAAAGAACCTGAGAAAAGTCGCATGCGACGAAGAGATGTTCGATTGTTTCCCCAAAGTCGCCACATAGAGGACATAAGTCTGAACCCACGTGAATGTTCCGACGAGCTAGCGCACATTTGGTTGGTAGTCTATCCAATTCCGCCCTCCAAGCTAGAATGAATGCTTTCCTCGGCACCCAAGAGTTCTTCTTAACAACAAACGCTGCTTGTTCGAATATGGCTGCATGCAGCGTGCCTTTTAATGCCCCAACAGTGAATGAATCGCTGCTGCCGATGCTCCATTTCCAAGTGTTAGAAGAACCGCTAAGTATTGGGACCGAAATGCTGCTGCACATCTGGTTAAACTCGACCTGTTCCACACCAGTAAAGCGTCTTCTTTTCCAATCCCAACCCCACCCCATGCCCGACGATAATACACGATCAGCCACCAAAGCCTTTTTGTTTTTTTCTAGCGCAAATAAAGCCGGATACAGATACGCCAAAGGAATATCCGAAGTCCAGCAATCGAGCCAGAAAAAAACACCCTGCCCATTACCCAATGACCCCCGAATGGCCCAACCCATGTCCACCCCAACCCGTTTGACCAGCTGCATTGAAGAAAAAAACCTGTTTCCACGGACCGGAGATCGATAACCGAGTGGGAATCGGACTCCAATCCCTGGACGAGCTATGGATAGCCCAAATGACCCTCCTCCCCAATGCGTTGGGCTCAACCTTGAAGCGCCACCACCACTTTGCTAGCATTGCCGAATTTGCGTCCTGAAGAAAGCCGAAACCTAGACCACCATACTCAACCGGGGAACTAACCTTTCGCCACGTGACCCAATTCATCTTAGCTTTATCTTCCGAGCCACCCCAAAAGAAAACCTTTCTAAGTTTGTCAAGATCATCAATAATCTTAGCCGGTGCTTTAAACAATGAGAAGTAGTATGTGGGCAAAGCGTTAAGGACCGACTTCAATAGTGTAACACGACCACCATAAGAGTGTGTCTTAGCTTTCCAAATCGTAAGCTTGTTCCTAGAAGAATAAACCACCGGTTTCTAATTTTTGCTAAGGTTCATATTCGCCCCCATTTGTAGTCCAAGATATATAAATGGAAAAGAACCGGCCTTACATAAAAGCACATCCGCCATTTGTTGCACTTCTCCTTCCGATACTCCCACCCCAAATACACAACATTTACTAAGGTTAACCTTTAGAACCGATACGAGATAAAAGCACCTTAGCAACCGCTTTAAGTTCAAAGCATTGTCAATTGACTAATCACCTAGGAATACCACATCGTCTGCGTATAACAAGTGAGATAAGTGAATACCACCCGTACCAACACTCAAGCCCCGAAACAGACCTTCTTCATTTGCCCTCCTCATTACACCGGTAAGTGCTTCCATAGCCAAGTGAAATAGAAACGGCGAGAGGGGTCGCCTTGTCTAAGTCCACGCCCACATACAAACTCGTGCGTAGGGGAACCATTGATCAAAACCGACGCTCTCGCCGACCTAACAATCGCCATCACCCACTTGCACCATTTAACTGGAAAATTCATTTGCAATAAGATTGATTCCAAAAAGTCCCAGTTTAGCGAGTCGTATGCCTTCTCCAAATCCACTTTGAATATCATGCCCCGCCTCATATTCTTTTTTAGCCACCCAACCACCTCGTTTAACACTAGTGGCCCATCCGTGATATTTCTACCACTCAAGAAAGCAGACTGCTCGTGCGATATAAGTCTCCCAATGACCTGCTTAAGCCGCGCCACAAGGACCTTAGAAAGAACCTTGTTAACACACCCCACAAGGCTTATTGGCCTGTAATCCTGGAACCAGCTGGATCGTTCTTCTTTGGGATCAACGCTATAAAGGAAGACGCGCACCCTTGCCCCAAGTGACACCCATTATAGAAATCTTCAAAGAAACGAACAAAGTCATCCTGAAAACCGTCCCAGCACCTCTTAAGAAACTTAAAATTAAATCCATCGGGGCCCGGTGCCTTTTCGCCGTCACAATCCCATACGGCATCCTTGATTTCTCGAATAGAAAACGGTCTACATAGGAGTTCACCATCCACGTCAGAGACTTTATTGAGATACGGGCATTCAATCTTAGGTCTAACCGGCAATGGTTCCCGAAATTTATCTTCAAAAAACACGAAAGCATTATCCTTTATAACCGTTGGGTTTGACACCCACTCGCCATCCACCAATAGCCCATGGATTCTTTTATTTGCAACATTCGCACCTATAATGCCATGGAAAAATTTTGAATTTTCGTCACCATCCATAGCCCACCTTACTCGTGCCTTTTGTTTCAAGTCCATTTGCTTTTGCCGGTCAAAATCTAGGACAAATGACCTCGAGGCTGCTCTCACATTCAATTCAATCGGTGTAAGTTCCTAACATCCGCCACCCTATCAAGCCTTTCCGCTTCATTTTTACATCTAATGTACTCACTCTCCATTTTCTTCTTTTCCTCACCGATCCATTCCTTAATTCTCTTCTTAAGATACTTTAGCTTAGTGATAATTTCCAAGTTGGGCGGACCCAAAAACAAGAAATCACCACATAAGCTAGACACATAGTCGACGAACCCGGGTAATTCCAACCACGAATTGTAGACCCTAAATGGAATGTGGCCAAAGTCATGCGGGATAGTAGATAGGATGACCGGGCTATGATCCGAAACGAATCTGGATAAAACCGTGACAGACGCACCACTCCACTTGGACATAAAATCATTACACACCATGTACCTATCCAGTTTGCTCAATTTCTCACCATTGTCCGACATATACGTGAACTTAAGACCCCCCATATTATATTCATGTAGCTCCGGTCTTCTAATGAAGTCATTGAAATAGGCGGCATTCAATGCCACAAATTTCGTGTTTCTCCTTTCCCCCTGACCCCTTACGTCATTGAAGTCCCCCAAAAACACCCACATACCTGGCCGAGAGAACCTGACCGCTAATAACTCATCCCATAGTCCGCGCCTCCTGATTGGATCATTTGGCGCATAAACGTTGTCCACATTTAATACATCCCCCGTCGAACCCAAAACACCCGAAGTAATAAGGAAAGATCTATTCTTCACGACAGAAGTTACATGAAAAATAGATGGATCCCATATGCTTATTATTCCTCCAGATCTACCATCAGCAAATACTTGTTCCGAATTGAAAATGGATCTACCCCACAGGCTATTTAATTGAAAGAACGACCCTTCCCCTAACTTAGACTCTTGTACACCAACGAAACTGGAACCATGACAAGTGTTTAGACCCTTTACCCAGGATGTTTTCCTATCATCCCTCACCCCCTCAAATTAATTGACTAATTTTTCATAATACTTTCATAATATACACTTCAAAAGATTTATCAAAAGAGGATCAAGACATCTATCTATTATTTTATTATTGGAGTATTAGACTTAAATAATCCTAACTGTTAGCTATTGGCTACCACCGGTCTAACTAACAAAATATGCGTTGTCCCACCTTTTAACATATTATCCACCAACGAATCATGACTTGATGATCCGAATGTTGTATCAATTCTTTTAATCCCTAAATATTACCGTCAACATGGTTGAGGCATCTTGGTTTTACACATGAGACCCGGGTTCAACTCCCACGGGGAGCAACTTGCATGCCCTTCCCTTGTGTGGGGCTGATCTCTGTGAGGTTTTTTAGTGTATGTCAAACCAAATTCTGATGCTAGCGTGAGCCCGATTAAGACAACGTAGTGTTAAGGCATGACCAAATTCTCTGCATATATCCAGCCAATCTATTTATTGTATTCAAATTTAAATACGTTATTGTATACTTAAATATACAATAACGTATTTGAATTTGAATACAATAAATAGATTGGCTGAGAGAATCTAGATCATGCCTTAAAACATAGTATGGTTAGAGTGGGGCAGTGGGCTCTCTGAAAAAGGGTGCGATTAAGCACCGCTAAAGTTAAACTTCTACGTAAAAAATACAAAACTTCTTTCATTCCTTTCGTAGCAATGTAGCATGCATGGTTGCTTTCATATTACAAAGTAAAGAACGCATTTTGTAAATTTATATTTCAAGGCATACTGGGCTGCTGATGGGTCTTATACTCTTATCATTGGGTTGCAGACTGTTTGAGACATATGGGCTTCGAATTACTAGAATTGGAACATCTAGCAGGAATATAATTTGTGTTTTACTTATGTTACTACATGGATAATAAGCTTAATCTATAATACATTATAAAGGGGGAGCCATGGGTAAAAAGGTCCAAAATGTCAAAGTTAAGATGGCAACTTAAAAGTCACAAGTGTAATTCTCCAAACTTTACCACTTTTTTTCCTTTTATGCCCCTTGTGTACAACCTTTTATGGCAATAGTACAAAGTATTAATGCAATGTATCCCAAGACCACCTTCAGTTTGCAGAGCAGCTGTTCTTCTCATTAACTCATCAGCTTTAACTCCTTACATTCAACTTCCCTCAATTGATGACCTCAATTCATCACATTCAATTCAATTCCTCTAAATTGATGACCTCCGATTGAATGCCTTCGGAAACCCAAGCGTTTTGTCTTCCCCAATTCAATGCAATCAATCTTCTTCTTTATTATATTATTGTAGCTTTTTTGTGCGGCCACGATGAGATTGACATTGTATTTGATGTATGAGAAAAAGCAAGGGAAAGAGTTTGTTTGGTACCCGTATTCCTTCATTTCATTTTTGTTCCCAAATCCCAACTTTATATGTTGCTATATTGAATTCTTGTAATTTCTAGGCTTAACATCAGATTACGTTCCTCTGGCATAGTCATTAATTTGGTTTGTCGTTAAAGGCTTTTTTGGGTTAGGTTTTCAGTTGGCTTTGGTATTTTGTGAACTGAATATAATATCGGTTCAAGGTATTTAAAGTTCATAAAGATTGTAATTACTATTATTGGTTTACGGTTTCATGAATGAAGGCCAACACCCAGTTTAACACCATTCAAATTAGGGTATTTGTTGATTATATCACAGGTAATCGTGAAGAACCATGAGCGAATCGATTAGCCGACTAACCAGGTTTGATTTCTCATGTTTTGTTGCTCAATTTTGTTAGATTTACGAGATAGAATTGTTGAAGCAGGATAGGAGAATGAGGAGAGTGGTGACGTTGCAGGGGGTATTGATTCTTCAAGTTTGTCGGTATTTAGAGAAACCATTTCAAAGCCCCATTTCACTAATTGGACGAACCCGCGTCAGGCATATTAGGTTCTCTTCTTCCTCTATCTTCCTATGATCTGGTTTTCATCTTGTATGTTGTTTATTGATGTTTCTTTATGTTCATTGACCTGGATAATTTTTTTTTTACTGAATATCGGTTGACTTGCTTCAGATAGGTGCATTCTGCCATGGACGAACCGACATCAGGTACCCCCAATCAATTGAATGTTAATGATTACGCGAATTTTTTGTTGTTGCCTGCATTTGTTTGTAGTCCTAATTAGGTTAATTTTTTGTTGTTGTCTGAATTTGTTTGTAGTCCGAATTAAGGATTAGGATTCGGATTGGGAGATGGATATGAAAATTAAGGATTACTTTTCAATAGAAGCTTTCTTTGTAGTGTTAATTCTGAATTTGTTTGCCTTTTTACCATAAATGGAATAAAACTTAGTTCTAGCAAGTGGTGAAAGGGTTAAGAAACTTACTCTAGGATGCAGCGTGATAACAGCAAACACGAACACAAGAATCAAAGTCATCACTATAAAGAATGTATTAAGCCCACAGTCTTGACCAGATGGTGTGAACAAATATAACAAAAGTCCAGAGAAAGAGAATGAGAATGTTGCCACATAACACACGAGTGAAACAACAAGCAAGGCTGCATACCTGCCACCACTTAAAATAAAATGTATGAATAAAGAGATTTAATTTAAAGGATAAAATAGTTTGTCCTTGTCTTTCAACCATAATCTGATATTTTGAATACAAATTGAATGTTTTATTAATAAACCAAAATGCATGAAATAGAAAATATACTCTTTGTCCCTCATTTTAAAAGAGACCTACTACACTTAATTACTGAATTCAGCAACCAAGTTACATTGTAACCTGTATAGCAATTGACTTGATCAACCAGTAGCAGGTTAGTTTTTGCTAATTTTACAAAAGTTGCAGCTAAGCTAAGTGGCCACTGATGTGGCATTGATAGTTACTTCTAAAACATTATTTTTTTAAATAATAATTTCTTCAAACTTGTATATAAATCTAGAGTGACGAATCGGTAGGTTGCTGTTCTGTTGTGGAGCCCAAATATCGGCACATTATCCAAAGCCAATGTATGAAACTTCTCTGCCATTAAAATTATATTAGTACCTTTTTGTCTATAACTACACTCCACATCAAGTAAATGGGCCTCAATAAATAAAAATGGTAAAGGGAATAATAAACCTTGCTTTCATGTGTTGGTCTGCTGCAGGGTATCTCAGTGTCTAATGAAGCGGACAAATGGAAATGGGTCAGCAGTGCAGATTGGTCTTTCTCAACAGCCGAATGCAGAAAATTATTAACCCGTTACGCTGCTCCTTTTTTCCCTTTCGAATGGGTTAAAGGGGTTCCGAGGAAGGTATCGATTCACGGAGGGAGAGCAATTCAGGACCGGTTGCCGACTCTTGTGGGCTGAAGAAGAGAAACATCACACATGGGTCGACGACGTGTAAATTATGTGGAGAAGGAGAGGAGAATGCGGATCAAATGTTCACTTCTTGCGTTGTGGCGTTGATCGTCTGGAACAAAATAAGCCAAGCGTTGTGGCGTTGATCGTCTGGAACAAAATAAGCTCTTGGCTTGGAGTACATCCGATTTACACCTTCTGTGTTAAAGACTTACTGGAGGAGCTGCACAATATAATTAATACGTCAAAAGAAAAACGGGCGTTGATTCGAATCATAACTCTAGCAGCGTGTTGGGTGATTTGGAGAGCAAGAAATGATCTTATCTTCAATGGCCAAAGGGTGAACGCTTCATGTATCTTTGGCGAAGTTCAAGTTCTAGCTTTTACATGGGTGAAATATAAGTGTCGACAATCGGGATGGATGTGGGAGTCTTGGAGAGCATTCAATGTCCCAATAACGTAACTTAGATAGGCTTTTGTGTCGATTGGGTCGGTGATGTATTGGGCGTTTCATGTAGATTGTATTTAGCGTCTCGCTTTGAACAATGTTGTATATATTTTTGGTGATGAATGAATGTTGAGAAGTTTGCCGAGCAAAAAAAAAAAAAAACCTTGCTTTGAATGTCAATGATAAATCAATAGCAACATAAAGATTCTACTCTTTTTAGACTTTTAAGGTCAACAGGACCAACAGTCAACTACAAAATTCAATGAATGCTTTTACAATTTAATCACCGATGTTCCCTACTTGTATGTATCATTGTTACAAAATACAAAGCTTAATGTGGTGTCAAAAGTTCTATTTAATTTGTAACAAGTTTACAGTTGGACAATATTGGCCTCTAAAGTCAAACTTTTCCTCGTACTGTTAAGCACATAAATACTCTTCTTAAATCATTGAGTACCGAAATATTGGCAATCATATACAGCTATAAACATAACTGATTCCTAACTAAGTTTTGACTCCACAAATTAATTTGACTCCACAAATTAATTTGACTCCACAAATTAATTATTTGAAATCTAATATTAATTAATTTACTTACTGCATAACCCAAAATAGTCAGCAGCACCAAGAGGTTTGTCACAAAGTTCCTCAAAAGGGAAATATGCACATCCATTAGCACCCAATGGTACCTATCCATTGCACATGACAGGTAAAATAGAGTTTACTTGAAAAGAAACGCATGTCATAAATACCATAAACTGAAAGTAGCCACCTTAGATATACAGGCGTAAAAAGTTAGCTGTCACTTTAGGACTTCTCAGTACCAAAGCTCAAATTTTGCATTTAATAAATATAAAAGTTCCACAATGCACATTGTGTGACTCTTGCTGAATAAATATATGTGATGAGATTTGCTTGCAATTTCAACCCGTTTATTTATTAACGAGTTGATTTGGGTGACTTTTTATTTCTAACTGGCTTGTAGTTTTCTACCCATAACAACTTCCACTTCATGGGGCTGAGGCGTATGTTCCCCAACCAATTCTTTAAACTTTTGCATAAGGAAATCATCTGAGTCATTCTTTACGGAGTAGAAACCTTCTTCAGCATTCATTTCCAATAAAAAAAATGCAATTAACATATACATTTCCTTCCACTGTAACGAACCCGCTGCAACGCGCGGGCATCACCACTAGTTTACCATAAGAATAATAATTACGTATCTAAAATGCATTATAAAGTGTAAGATTTTCTTATGTAACAAAAATATGTTGAGTTAAAACTTCATATAAATTTAATTTCTTTACTTTACCATGGGTAAAGACATACATTAGTTTCATTTTATGCTGCCACTAAGACTACACGATGTAGTGAGTAAGGACAACGAGAAAAAACCTGTCACGTAGACGCCACCTAAACTTGGAGTCCTTGACCTCAAAAGCATAAAAGCTATTGGGTGGTGGGCAAAGGCAAGGAGCATGGCATGTCTTTGTTTTATTATTAATTAAATCATGTTTTTTATTCTTATTCCTTTTAAAAGAACAAGACAATTAAATTAAAAGACATTTATATTAATTAAAAAAATGACATTTCTAATTAAAAATACATAAAGTTAAAAAATCATATAAATAAAAAGAAAACTGAATTACATAGTCTAATTATCATCATCGTTGTTGTACCGTGGAAGACGCCAAATGTGCTCAACCAAATCCGCTCGAAGTTTGTGATGCGTCTATTTGTTGAAAAAATGTGCCAGTTTACTTGTCTCGCTTCTTCATCGGTATCTACAATATTTGGTTGTGTATCATCCTCGTAGTATTGGGAAATTGTGCGCCCTTCATCCTCCAGAATCATGTTATGTAAAATATATTACGTGTAAATCACACCTATAATTCTATATTTTTACATAACCCTACACTACATTCTCACAATGTCGATAATTTCTGGATACACCAAAAGCTCGTTTGAGGTCTTTTCTTGCCACCATTTGAGCTTTGTTACATTTTGTTCTCTTTCCATCTAACGTTGTATTTTGTGTAAAAGCTTTTAGAAACATAGCATACTCATGGTAAATACATCCGCTAGATAATACCCGTATTTGTACTCCATGTCGTATATAACAAATCATCGACTCAACCTCGTTTATATAGTCGTTGAAAATGGGCGAATTATTGATAATATTTATATCATTATTTGAAGCGGCCACACCAATAATGCATGTCAAAACCAAAGATTTGTGATATAACCGCTTCAAGCATCATAACCAGGTTTTTATGATGCCGTCTTGTGTGTTACTCGCACCACACAGTTGGACAAAGTTCACACATCAATTCCATACAATCTATACTACCGACCATCCTGAGGCAACCATGACTATCATCATGGAAATAAAAAATGTATTGTGTGTCACTAAACGTAGGTACGTAGAGTTCAATAACATACTCAAAAAATAAGAAATGGAGAATTTTAGGGTGATAAAAGTAGTTTTTATCGAGATATAGGTTTTTAGGTGAAAGAAAAGTGTTTATATATTAAAGGAATTTAATGATTTTTTATCATTTTCATAAAAATTATGAAGGCTATATTTTGATTGAAAAAAAGCTTAGTAAAATGACACCATGCCATGGCTATCTCCTTCTTTTAGGGGAAAATGCTTGAAAGAAAGGGGGCGGTGAGGTAAGTGTGGAGGGCTTGCCCTTCCTCTCCACGCCACCACTCCGTGTGGTTTAAAAGAGCACAAATTGATGGTAAAGGTCGTTGCTTATCCGCCAGTGGAATTTTTAGTGTCAATAATTATCAGTAAGCCTTAAAAGTAAAATTTTCTTTCAATTACGTCCTGTAAATGTTTTTTCAAAGGCAAATGTTACATCTTCTATACTATTATACCGATAATTATAAATTACAGCATTGCCAATGATTGAACCTTGAACCCCTCCTCTATCAGTTAACGTCCCATTTATCCTCTCCTCTAAGTGTCTAAGATCCAACAATGATTTTATGTTTAAGATGTATATTTTTTATGTTTTAGAAAGCTGTCTCTTTGGGTCATCCACATCGGGAAGACGAAAAAGTAAACATTATAAAATCTAAAACTATAAATAGGTGCGCATTATACATTATTTATACCAACAATAATAAATTCAAGTTAAAAGCAATATAAAATGGCTGACCACCTCAATTGAACTCACTATTTAGTAACAGAATGCGAAACCGAAGGGACACCAATTTCCGGCAATGGAGTAATCGGGGGGCAGTTGATCCTAGGCCAATAACAACCTTTTTCATCTCGAATTTACCTACTAGGGTGACAGATAAACTTCTTTGGAAAGCCTTTCAGCCACACGGGATCGTCAAAGATGTTTATGTAGCAAGGAAAACGGACGCAAAAGGGAACTGGTTTGGATTCGTGAGGTACTTAGGAGTGAAGAACCTGAATGAGGTGTTGAAGAACATGAACACCATGAAGATCGAAGGGGCAAAGCTGGGTGTATCGGTAGCAAAGTACGGCAAGGAAAGTCAAAGAACAACGCAGTTCGGAGTACAACAAAGAGAGGAGAATAGGGTTCTTTTCCAACCTCCAATGAAATATGTATCAGTGAACAAAGCAACAGGGGGTCATTCAGGGATATAGTCGGTGGTGGAGTCAAGACGTCGCCAACTTCAGCAAAGGTCCTTGTAATCAATGAGAGGGGTGCTATGTACCCTGACCATTGTGTTATGAGAACGGTCATAGGAGAGGTTATTGATGCGGATGCTTTTAAGGAGGTGAAGAATATGATGAAGATAGGGTGGATATAAGGAAAGTCCGGTAAGTCTAATAGGGAGTATGAAGATAATGATGGTTTTCAAAGATAAACGCACAACGGTGGAATTCATTAATAGGAGGGGGACACTGTGGAATAACATCATGTCCTCGGCGGTGCTCTGGAATGGTGAACACATGGATTATGAAAGGGTGGTTTGCTTGAGGGTGAGAGGAATGCCTTTACAGTTGAGAGAAGGTCCATTCTTTGATAGGGTGGGTCATCTTTTTGGTAGAGTTATTCGGAAGTCGGATTATTGTTGGTTACCGATAAACAATATAGATGGGAAGGTTTGGGTTTGTGTCGGCTCTAACAAGAGGATAGATGAGGAGGTAACAGTGGTATGGCATGGTATCAATGTGCATGTCTGGGTCGTTGAGGAAGATGATGGCTTGCTTTCTAATCTGTGCAGTGACCTAGTCTCTGAGATGGTGGTGTCGTCGGTTAGATCGGTTGCGTCGGAGACTAGGGTAGAAGAGATGGAGGAAGGAGAATTCAGACAAGAGGTGGAAGAGACAATAGCTCCGATCCTTGGTGCTCCGGTGAAAGCTGACAGGTTACCGGAAGGTGAAAGGTTTGAGGAAGCTCAAGGGTTGCATGGGGAACGCTCAGTGCATGGAGAAGGTCAAGAGGCTGTTGGTCACGTGGATGTTAATTCAAATTCTACTTTATTTCATTCGGTGGGGCCACGGGACAAGGGTCAGTCATTTAATATTCCAAATTTAAATGGGGCGGATTCTTCCTTTAATGTGGGCCAACATTCCTCTATGGACCAACCTCCAAACTCTAGGAAAAGGCTTCGCCATACCAGAAGCCCAATTCAGTTGGAAGTGGAGTCTGGTAATCAAAATGGGCATGCCATGGGGTCCTTATCTTTTCTAGATAGAATTAATGAATTAAGAGAAACTCAGGTTTGTGGTGCCGAGAATGTTCCAAAGGATATTAAACATGAGGAAATGATTCAAAATGAAACACGAGATGATGGTGACCAGGGGAAAACGCTAATGTGGCCCATATGGAGAATGGTTCTCGGGAGTTCGCTTCTTCACTTAGCCGGCTACCAGAGTTTAACAACTCCAACGGTATGGATTTCCTTTCAAGATCTAATAATAGGGTTGGGATTGATAACGAAGTGGGGTTAACAATTGAAGATGGATCTATAGTGGGTATTGAACTTGCTGGTTTTGAGAATCAAGTTAGGGAGGAAGTTGTTGGCGAAGGTGTTAGTATTGGGGGTCAATGAATTTTCTTAGCATAAACATTAGGGGGGGGGGGGGTGAGGGATGATCGGAAAACATCCTGGATAAAGGGTCTTAAGACATGTCATGGTTCACATTTTGTTGTAGTACATGAATCTAAACTAGGGCATAAGGTCTTTTTTTCATTTAAATTCCATGTGGGGCCGATCAGCTTTTGACTCGGAACAAGTGTATGCGTCGGTTTTCCATGTTAATTCAGTTGTTAAAAGCAGAAATTATTTGTTGACATCGGGGGTTCTAATAGCAACAGGGGATAGACTAAATGTAGTTAACATATATGCTCCGAACGACCCAATTAGAAGACGTAGCTTATGGGGTGATCTGCTGAATCTTAAAAACTCGCGAGTGGGCTTATGGGTATTTCTTGGGGATTTTAATGAGGTCAGGTGTCAAACGGAGCGAAACAATACGGAATTGATTATGTCTAGTGCTGCTCATTTTAACGATTTTCATCAGAAGTGCAGGGCTGGAAGAATATAACTGGGGGGGAGGGGGCACAAGTTCACGTACATGTCAGACAATGGGAGGAAACTTAGCAAGCTTGATAGGTATCTGGTGTGTAGGGCGTTTATGACTAAATGGGGTGAAGCATCAGTCACGGCTCTTTCTAGATTCTTATTAGACCATAGTCCGATCATTCTATCTGTGGTGGCCACCAATTTTGGTCACATTCCATTCCGTTTCTTCAATTCATGGATGGAACTACATGGCTTTACTAATTTCGTGACTAGGTTGTGTGAGAGCTTAACTTTTTCTGGGCCATTTGACTTAGCGATTGTCACGAAGCTCAAGTATTTGAAAAGTGGGTGGATTGCCTTAGAGAAGGCTTAAGTATTTGGTGTCAAGGCTTAAGTTGGTCATAGGGAAGTTGATTTCTCCAGAGCAATCGGCTTTCCTACCCGTAGAAACATTACGGACGGTCCTTTGATGTTAAACGAAGTAATCGGGTGGAAGAAAAAACCCAAGAGGCAAGGAATGTTTTTTAAGGTTGACATAGAGAAGGCATACGACTCGTTGAGTTGGGAGTTTCTTGAGTCGATTATGTTACAAATGAAATTTCTGATTAGATGGTGCAAATGGGTAATGGCAATTATCACATCGGCTAGAGCTTGGGTATTGGTAAATGGGTCTCCAACTCATGAATTTGTGTGTAGTCGCGGCCTTAGACAAGGTGATCCTTTGTCACCCTTCTTGTTCGTAATTGCAATGGAAGCTCTATCTTGTGTTATGAAGCGGGCGTCCGAGGTGGGATTGTTTAGAGCTCTTGTTTGCGGCTCAAATGGTCTAGTCTTATCCCATTTGTTATACGCGGATGACGTGGTATTCCTTGGTGAATGGTCAACATCCAACGCGTGGAACCTTAAACGTATTCTCCGGTGTTTTCATCTAGTGTCGGGCTTAAAGGCGAACATGGGGAAATGTAGCATTTTTGGGTTGGGGGTTTCGAGTAGTGATGTACAAGTGATGTCCGAGGTGTTGAGGTGTAGACCTGGTTCGTTCCCTTTCATCTATCTTGGCTTGCAAGTGGGTGCAAATATGAACCTTAGTAAACATTGGAAACCGGTGGTGGATGCTTTCAGGAACAAATTGTCGATTTGCAAGGACAAAACATTGTCTTTTTGAGGGTCGGGTAACACTAATAAAGTCCATTCTCAATGCCTTACCTACTTATTATTTTACATGATTCAAAGCTCCCGATAGGATAATTGATGAACTTGACAAGTTGAGGCGGATATTCTTTTGGGGAGTTCGGAAAAGAAAGCTTGTATGAATTGGGTTGCTTGGCAAATGGTGTGTGCTCCGGTTGATCGTGATGGCCTAGGTTTTGGTTCTATACTCGATGCAGGTTCATAAGTCGATTGGAATCCTATTCCATCTAAGTTGACTATTTCTGGGCTGTGGAAACAGGTTCATAAGTCGATGCAGATCGTAAAACGGGTCGGGTTGGGCCATTAAGGGGGTTGTGGGCTGCGGGTTGGGAATCTTCTTCTGGCTGGATAGTTGGGCGATGGATATTCCACTGGCTTCGCTATTTCCAGCCTTATTTGCGCTTGAAAAGAACAAAAAGGTTGTTGTTTCTAATCGGGTTCTTCAATCGGGTTCCGGGTGGGTGTGGGATTGGAAGTGAAGTAATATGACAGCGGAGGAACAAGCAGAGTTGGATCAGCTTTACGGCTGCATTGCTGTTCCAGCTCTATCCAGGGCGACTGACAGTTGGGTTTGGGGTTCGGGTTCGGGTTGGGGCTGCAGTTTCTCGGTGGCAGGAATCAAGAGTTATCTTCAAGCGACCAGGTTGAAATGTCTCCATTCGTTGTTAAAAAGTGCTCGTGGGTTCCAAACAAGGTGTTGATACTAGCGTGGCGTGTGTAACAAGATAGGATTCCAACTCGAAGTGCTTTAATGCGAAGGAATGTTAATGTGGGCTCCGAAATCTGCCCATTTTGCGGTGATCATGTGGAGTCTTCGGAACATCTTTTTGTCTCATGCGGATTTTCTCAAACTATTTGGCAACTTGTGGCGCAATGGTGCAAGGTAGGATCGATATACGCTTTCCATTTCAGGGATCTTCTCCAGCTTCATCAGTTCATTAGCGGTTCAAGGTTCAGGAAGAAGGCTTTTTATGCGATATGTTTGGCTACAATTTGGTGCATTTGAAAAAATAGGAACGAGGTGGTGTTTAATCAAAGGCAAGTCTCATTAACAAAGGTATTGGGTGACATTAAATCCCTTAGTCTTTTTCGGATCAAAACGAGAACAAAGCAACATTCTCTTAATTGAAACATATGGTGTAGTTTTAACCTTTCTAGTATAGGTTGGTGATAGTGTTGTGTATTATAATTTCTATATTGTTGGGTGGTTGTAAGGTGTAATGCTAGTACTGGCTAGCTTGATGGAATAATACTTTTTGATCGTAAAAAAAAGCAATATAAATGCATTATTTAAACATCTGTTTTATATGATATGTCTTTTCCAAAAATTTTCATCAGGAAACTATAAATAACTGGCTAGCTGCATATTATTATGTCATAACAAAATTTTATCATGATGACAAGTGCTTTTTTTTCTTAACAGAATCAACCTAAACAAAAAGAAATACTATATATTGAATTACCTCAAAGTTAACTATAATATCTTTTCGGCGTAAATAAAACTTTCAATACTTAATTATATAATATTTACACATCCAGTCCTGCTGAAAATGTAAGTCATATTTGAAACTGCCTTGTGAGTTGTTTCAGTTTCTTCGATACACCTTCAACTTCTCCATATTTAACATCTAGCCCCTCTAGATTGATACTTGTACCTGTGAGCCCAAAACAAATAATGTAGGAAATTAAGTGCACTCAATATGCACATCAACCAATAAAATCTTTCCAAGTGGTAATGGTTCAAATTGTCTCCGGACAACCAACCCGGATGCCCGGAGATGCCCGTGGCACTGTTCACCACGGACACGATCACCGTACTCAAATAGTACCCCATTGCCAATGACGCGAACGATAGCGATGTCGCTAAAGACTTCATATTCGACGGGGCTTCGCTAAAGAAGAACTCCATTAAACCGGCCAATGTGAATAGATCGGCTGACCCGAGAAACAAGTATTGAAATGCGATCCATAGAAATGTTATTGGTAATGGCTCATGCTGGTCGAGCCCAGCTCTGGTCGCGATCCGTTTTCGTTTAATCTCGACCAGAGCTGCGACCGCCATAGCCATTATCGAGAGAAGTAGACCGATTCCTATTCGTTGTAGATGTGAAATGCCATTTCGGATTTCGCCGCTTTACGTGCGAATGGGATTATGATGTGATCGTAAATCGGAGCAAGAAACATGATGAACATAACCGGAAAAACGGGTAGTGACGCAGCTGGGACTTTTAGCGACCCGATTTTTGTGTTCATGGTCGAGGCTTGTTGTACGGAGAATGTTGAGAGTTGAGCTAAACAGCAGTTGAGCATGATCGTGCAACCGAAGATCGGGAGTACTCGTAAAACGCTCTTGACATCTTCGACTTGTTGGACCGAGCACCGAAGGAAACCGTAGGCGGGTTTGTTTAGCGCGGCTTGGTTTAAGAATTTGAGACTTGTAGACGGGGTTTCGAGTTCTTCAGATTCTTTTGTGACTGTTTCTTGTCGCGGTACCATATCGTTTGGGGATAGTGACATGCTCGCTACGGCATTGCTTGGACTTCTCGCGATGTAATTATTTAGCATCGCTCCGATTAATACCTGCATCAAATTTATTTGTGTCAAAGATATCAATTAAAAATGAGCAGGACTTAAATAGCATGACCAGAACACAACATGTTTATCTAGTTTATTTAAATGAGTCAAACATGTAATCAAGTTGTTAAGATTTTAAACGTGTTGGGGGATTGTAATGAATGAGGTTAACATGTTGACAGAACGACCTTTTTAATTAGATGGGTTAAGCAAGTTAACCCAAACACGATTTGTGTTATTAAATATGTCAATATGAACATGCTCCATTTATTAAACAAGTGACCAGGTTTAAATTTTAAACATGTTTACTGGTCACTAGTTTGACTAAATGGGTTATTACGTGTTAAAACCAAACACGACATGTGTAGTTAAATGTATTAAATGGGTCAACAATGAACACGATCTGACTATTAATCGAGTAACTTATGACAACCAAAATCTGATTATTTTGATTTGATGGTGTTACCTTAAAAATTGTTGTGATGGGGCTACCGGAAGGGATCTTGTTCCTATAAAAACTCGAACCAGCCAAGAACACTGGAATTGACAATAAAATCGTCAACGTGGAAATTCCGAAACCCCATTCCCATCCTTTGTTGTCTTCGATCCAAATCACGAATGTAACCGCAATGAGAGCTCCAAACGCGAGACAAAACACGAAGTAGTTAAAGAATGTCGACCGTTGTTTTCTCCCCTTTGTTGTGTTCTCATCAAACTGTTCGGCACCGTGTGAGGGTAAAGACCCTTTAATGCCTCCAACACCTAAAGCGACCAAATAAAGGCCTAAAAAGAGAACCGCAGCCTTAGCACCGTGCACATGTTCACATGGGACCATGGCTTCTTTAGGGTTGCATTTTGGTGGCTTTAGTGACGATGAATGAGCTTGTATGGTAAGTATCACTAGACCTGATCAAACATTGAAAACATACATTAGAAGAGTTGTAGAACAATTAAATCGACAATGGTAGATACTGGTTAGAGCAACAATTCTTGACACGGTACGAAAACAATCATATTTTGGGTTAAATACATAACTTGTTTATTAAACAGGCCAACCTGAACATAAACCTTACAATTATGTTTAACCGAAACGGCCAATTTTTTACGGGGTTAAGCCATTAACTTATTTAAGTTTATTTTATATTTTTTAAAAGTTCATATTTATAATGTAGAGGAATTGATTTAAAACATACTAACATTTAAACTTTGAGATACTTAAAAATTCAATGTTTATACTACTCGGTTACTCAAATACCAAGCTAATATAAACTCAAGTTTGTTAATTAGTAATGAGAGATACGAAACAAAAGAAGAAGAATAAGAAGTTAAAACGACATCAATTACAAACCGTTCATATAAGTAAGTGCATTTCTTATGAGTTAGGTTAATTGTGGTTGTCATTCGATTTACAATATAGATAGTTTTGTCGCTATATATGGAAAGTCGGCATTTGTGGATGTCACTGTCTCAATATATGGAAATAGACCCAAAATCTGAACAACCCACTATAGTATGGCACTTTGGGCATGACATATCCAATCGAGATTGTTCGACAAACTTTTTATCCGGTATATCAATAAACTGATTTTTTTACACGTTTAGGACATGCTTATAAATAAAATATATTTATATTTTGCAATTGTTGCAATATAGAAACATAATTCATTTATATTTTTTTATTGTTACTACAACACAAGTGAACATATTCGGCTTAAACTTTTTGCATTTGGATGAAATATTATCGGCTAACGAAAAGAAGAAATAAACCTTATAATATTTACCCTATTAGGAATGGAATTTATAACAAGTCAATAATTAATTACATGTACACCTTTTTAGTTTATATAGTAGTAATAGAGGCGTGTACTTTGTGATTTGATAGATATAATAATCTGACGATAGACGAATGAATTTATATGATATCAAAGCTTTATTTATAACCGGCCCATGACAAAACTGGTCATTTTACGATCCACTGATAGGATGTATTTTAAAACTATGATAAAGAGTAGAAAAAGTGAATTACACATTTAACGTTACATATTAACAAAACATGAAGCATAGATAAAATATATAGAGCTTGAATACTATATAAAGTAGTAAATGCGATTTTAAAGACCGGACGGTCCGACTAGTCAAACTGGGAACTGGCAGTCCGGTTGTCACCATCAGACCGGTATTACATAGAGCCTGGCTGGTTCATAGCGGCCCACGGTTGGTGGCTGGACCAGTTGCGTGGCAGAGAGATGTCGATTTACATACGCTGTGGTCACCGACAAATCTTAGAGGAGCAGGATGTGCAATGACAAATCTAGTAGGATATGAACTTAGATGCAGCAACGGGTTTGTGGTGCAATCAGAGAGTTTATCAAACTGAGATGGAGTCGAAGGGAACGGTACGGCACGGCACCATCACTGTTTCTTGAGTGGATAAATGGAAGTGTTCAAATGCTATTCACAAAATTAAAACGTTGTGCACGAGGGGTGATGTATATAGTTGAATCAGAATTATAAATTTCATATATATTTATATTATGTATTTGATAAGTATTCAACGTAATGAAATTTACAATTTTTTTATGCTAAAGGTATAATTTTATTTTCAACTAGTATA
Source organism: Ambrosia x helenae (assembly GCA_030844895.1). NCBI lineage: Eukaryota > Viridiplantae > Streptophyta > Magnoliopsida > Asterales > Asteraceae > Ambrosia > Ambrosia x helenae. Next base: position 29,206 of record JAUTDX010004706.1, read on the forward strand.
GCTGTATTTGTATATTTTTTGTCTTATGTTACTAAATGCACATCACGTTATAAGATTTTTAATACAATGTATATGCACATATTATATTATTATTTATAACATCATTCGGTTCTTACATCCGGTCCAACCAGCCTGACCAATGGAATCATAAGGGCGTAACGCCCTAGCTATGAAAGGCATAGGGAGGTGCTTGGGGCGTGTGTGTCGATAGGGGGTGGGAGCTCCCTTCTCTACGCCCTACTCCGTAGGGCCTTCTTATCCACATCTATTATAGATTTTCTACGGTTCAAATGTGAAATCCATTCCGCTTATGCTTATAATAGTACTAAAATATATAATACTTATTGTTCCCATCATGGTATTTGTTTATGGTGACTATGTTCCATATAAGTTAATCGCTCTTATCTTGATTGGTACAATCATGTTCCCACTTCCTTGGTCAACATCCTAATACGTTGGTCAGTCGATAAGAGCATTATCCACAATCTATGCAAAGTCCACATGGTGAAACCAAGTGGTCAATTTTTTTAAGTTGTATTTGTCTGACTTCAACGGTAGATATTTGGGCGACAAGTGTATGTTAAAATTCTAGGTGTCAGGTGTACGGTGGTGTCACGTGGCACATAGGCAACTATATATTTATTAAGGTGCACCTATCGCGACATGAGACAAAACATTGATGGCATCGAAGTCCACCTTGTTTTTCACCATTTTTAATCATTTACGTGGCCAAGTAACATGAGCCTGGGACCCACTATCATTAAACCTATTGAAATAAATCCAACATAAATTAGATCATTTCTTCTCTTTTTATTGATTTTTTTTTTCTTTTTAATAATCAGTGTTTAAAGCGATGTTCAATACAAAATTACTTCTAAATAACGCATTTTGTTTAATGAAATTTCCTTTATTTAAAAAAAAAAAATAAAAAACTAACGCATTGATTTAGACATCAAACTCATATGGTTTAGATTAAACTTTAGGTGTCACGTGTACGGTGTTGCCAATTCTCATAATTATAAATAAAATCCGCCCCTTGTAGATAGGGTTTAGATTAGATATTTTGAATTTTTGATAGTCAAACAAGCATGTTTATATCGAGATATTTATTTATTATAGTTGACAACTTTTGTTGGTTAATTAATATGTCTCATCAATAGAGCAAAGACTAAAGAAGTGAAATGTCAAATATAGTACTGTTTTCAAACTTGGGTTACCTCATGTTCTTAATGTTTCTTTATTTTCCTTGATTTAGTGTTTGTATCAAACCTATAGCTAAAAGCCTTGGATTGGGCAGTTTATTATGTTCATTATGTCAACTGCTAAGAGGGCATTTGTTTCGTTGGAATACACCAGGGATCTACGAAAGTAGTATTTAGGGGGTGTTTGAGATTGCGTTTTGAAATGGATTTTTAGATTGTTACGTTTTTAAAAACGCAAATAATCGTTTTTTGTGTTTGAGGTTGAGTTTTGAAATTGACTTTTGGGCTACCAAAATGCAATAATTTAAAAGCAACTCCACCCAT
>JAUTDX010004707.1:0-23058 GCA_030844895.1 Ambrosia x helenae
ACCTCACGCACATCGCTAATCATAAATAGTTGAGGCCTACTACACTTGTGCCCCGGTGCATAACGTTCGTCACAATTGTAAAACAACCCTTTCTCGCGACGTTCAGTGCCTCCACGTTGACAGACGACGAACTGAACTAGATGCCGGTAAGCTAAGCCGTTGCGTAGGAGCTGATCCTAGTATTCCGGCAGTGCGAGTTGACGGAGTATGGTTGGACTCAATAGCTAATTGTGGTTTTTGTGAACCAACATTCATATGCAAAGATAATTTTTCTTCCCACCATTCTTGCTATTACCAATTGCATCAGATAATAGCCTTGGTTTTTTTAACTTCACCTCCAAGCGTATTTCTTCCTTCAATCCCCAATAAAACAACCAACAAGGAATGGCTCCGGTAGTCCCATCAAGACGAGTCGAGAGCCGTTCAAATGCTTCCTGGTAGGCGGCTACGGTGTAACCTGTTTAAGGCGATGGAGGGCCTCTGACGGATCCTCGTAATCGGTAGGAACCAAACCGATTAAGCAAGGCAGTGGTAAACTCGATCCTCGTTAGCGGACCGCGGGTTTTGGTAAACCATCGATGCCACTGAAGTGCTATGCCATCTAAATGAAAGGAGGCCAAACTAACATGATCTTCTGTTGGCACATTTTGAAACTCGAAATATTGTCCGCTTGATAGATCCATCCTATAGGATCGTCGCCACTAAAACGAGGAAAATAGAGTTTCAAATACGGCTTCAGGTTGGAGTTGTTAGTGACAGCCCCGTCTACTTTCGTTTCTTTCCGAACATTCAACGTCTGCAACTCGCCTAAGATTTTTTCAAATAGGGCGTCGTATTTAGCGAAACGTTCGTCGTTTTCTTGTTGGAATTCAGCGTTGCTGCACTTGCCTGCCATGGAATCACCACTGCTCTGATACCACTGATGTGGGTTGATCAGATTTGATGCAATAGCAAAGAAAAGAGATGGAAATGTAGAAGAATAAAAGAGGAGTATTTGATAAAAACTTTCTAATGTTTATTTCTCAACCCAAAGATCTCCTTATAAGGAGTTACATCCAACGGTAACAATTCAAAATAGTAAACTAGTCAACTAGATCCTAAACTATAGGAAGCTCCCTTCCTTTATTTTAGCAATTTGAAACAAAACACTTGAAAAGGTAAAAATGAACGTTGGATTAATTGCATGCATGGGACAAGGGTTGGGCTTCATGACTTCCAAATTAAGCAACTTTGGCTCCTGTGTCTTGTATGCATACTCACATGACTTAGGCTTTAGAGACTTAGGTACGTAACATATGGTTCACTCATAGTTGGTTCTTATTCATTGAAAGGAGATGGGTATAGTGATGACTAATGGTGTTGATTGCATTGTGTAGGATGCAATCTGGATATGTGTTCATTTTGCCATTCAATACACCACCTAGGACCGCCTAGGCCCGCCCAGACTCCGCCTAATCGCCATTTCCCCTAATTCAACGACTAGGGCTAAATTCTGTTTTATTGGTCCGCCTAGCGCCTAGGCGGCCGCCTAGCCGCCTTCTGCAACACTGTTCCTTCAAGTTTAATTATGTTAATATTGTAGATACGTAATTGATGACAGAAAAAGGAACTACCTTCTTTAATACAAATGTTTGAACGTACTTTTAATTATAAAATTGTTTCTAAAGTATTTTCTTAATTTTTTTGACAATATTTAAGGAACAAATGAAGAACTACGAGCCAAAGGAGGATGACAACACTACAGTTGATCCTTATATAGTTGTTATGACAAAGAAAACTATGGTATCGAATTTATGGTAAGGTGTTACAAATACATGATAAAAAAGTGGATGGTGTTTGCACGTCATACATGGTTCCAGAGGGGATGATAGAATCTTTTAAAGCAAACATTGAAGTTGAGAAAAACCAGTTGCTAGAATTGCGCAAAGAGATCGAAGAGGGATCATCAAAGGAAAAAAGCCGAGCTTGAAGTGGACCATGAAAGAAAAAAAGCCGAATTTGAAGTTATTCGAAAAGATATTATTGACAACCAACGAAAAACTTTGAAGCTATGATGCAGGAGGTTATGAAACAACTACAAGTTGAAGATCAAGAGGACTAAAGGTTTATATTTCTCTTTAGTATTGTAATTGACACTTTATTGCTATTTAAGTTTGGACAAGTAATTTTAAGTAAATCATTTGATTATGATGATATTTGTGTTCTTATTGTTTTTGCATAATCTTGATTTAATGCATAATTTAATTATTTGTAATTGGATTTATGTTACAAAGTTGCATTTTGGTGTAAAAGTGTTGTATTTGTTGTAATTAAAATTCATAAAAAAAGTTGCATTTATTAAAAAAAAAGCTGCACTTTTTTTATAATAAAAATAGTAAAGGTTGTAATAAGACTAGAAAAATGTTGCATATTTGTAATTAAAATATAATAAATGTTGCATTTGAGTATAATAAAGGTTGCATTTAAGTGTAGAAAAGGTTACACTTTTGTAACCAAAGTTGCATTTGAGTATTATAAAAGTTACATTTGAGTATTATAAAAGCTGCATTAGAATGTAAAAAAGTTGCATACTAAAAAGTGCATTAGAGTAGCAAATGTAACACTATAAAAAATGGTTGCATTAAGCCTACAAAGGGTTGCATTAGGTCTAAGGTAACTGCTTCTGATGCAGCCCCTAGTAAAAAGTTGCATTAGACATATTGTAACTTTTTCAAGGCCTAATGTAACATTTTAGTGGTGCTGCAATAGTTTCATTTTCTTGCAGTGTATCTAGAAAACATGACTGTAAATTAGATCATTAATGTAAGATAGCACAAAAACTCAAATAATAATAAAAATAATAAATGAGAAAGTATATGATATAAAGTTCCTTAACGTGAGAAGTGTAAGAAGCCATCAGAGATTGACACCTGTCAATTTAACCTAACCATAGTTAAACTACAATTAAACCTATTTTCCTCTTCCCTGTTCTAAACCTAACCCATCCTCATTCTGAAACAAACCGATCGAGATCTGGCCACCACCACCACCATCACCACCACCACCTACCGCCAATGTATAATCTTTCAGGTTAAAAAACAATTAAATAAAAAAGGAACAGAGAGAGTAAGGTACCTTCAGAAGGATCTGTGTGAGGAGCAGTTGTTTGAGCATTGGATTACTGAAAACGTGATGATGATGATGCAGAGAAGAAATGAAGAATAAGTTGATGAAATTTGGATATAAATATAAAATGGATAAAAACGTGATGATGATGATGATATAAAAAACAGAGGATTAAAACGTGATGATGATGATGATGAAATTGAATAACAAAGGTGAAGGTGGTGTATGTGTTTTGTGTCTGGCTATATTTATTTAATTCAGACGCACTTTGTTTTCAAGGAGTGCGTTTGTTTTATTTTGTTTTCAAGTTCAAGGTGATGATAAGGTGCATTTAAAATAGTAAAGGATGTGTTTGAATTTTTGTTGGGTTTTGATGAGTGCGTCCAAAATTTTCAATGAGTGCTTCCAAACTTTTAATGAGTGCTTCTAAATTTTCAGTGAGTGCTTGCAAACTTTTTAATGAGTGCTTCTAAATTTTTAATGAGTGCTTCTAAATTTCAATGAGTGCGTCTGAAATTTTGATAAGTGCGTCTGAAATTTCGATGAGTGCGTCTGAAAATTTTGATTTAGTGCGTCTGTAAATTTGATGAGTGCGTCTGAGATTTAAAAGTGCTCTGTCTTTCACCAACTTCATCTTCTTCCTATGCAACTTTTTTAACGTATTTTTTATGTTTAATCATCATTATTTAAACAAAATCGAGAGTATTTCGACGACTATTACGATTCATAATTGTTCATATGATTATTTTAATCCTCTGTTTTTTTATTATTTTTATATTCAAATACTGATCTTACCTTTTCGTTATTGTAATCGATTTTTTTTTGTTTTTGAATTGTGTAATCATTCTGAACATGAATCAATCTGAAAACGATGAAAAATCAGGTTCAAATTAGTTCTGTTGTTACGATTTGAAAAAAAAAATTAGACGGTTTTTTCCTATTTTACCCTTGGTTAGTTTTAACCCAAGTATAATTAGGTTTTTAATCTGTATCCAGACATCTTGTTAATCTAATGGCTGAGATTGCTTTTTATGCTTATTACGTTAAGAAGCTTTATACGTTATCTCTCCCCATGATAAATCTCTTCAATCTTATCATGAGTGTGAGAGAGACATTTAAAAAGGAGACGTGACTGCATTATCTCCTAAAGGACGAATAAAAGAGGTGAAGCTGATTTCATGGGAAGAGAATCAATTATTAGACTATGGGACACATGATGTCTTTGATGGTAGATAGAAAAGGTAAATGATAAATTATAGGTAATTAGGATTTATACACCTCCTATTTAGGATTCATACACCCTGGCCCACATCACATACTAATAGGAGGCTGTCACATACCCCAGAATGTGATGTCACACCCCCAGAATGTGACGTCACAGGGTGTATGAATCCCATAACCCTAAATTATATATTTAGGGTAAGGGTATCGTATAAATGAGTTTTATTGTGAGAAGTTAAAAGGTTCCATCTAGTTAAACATATTTTTTTTTCCTAAAATATGCAAAAACAATGTATAATTACTGTAGTAGAGTAATTGTGTAATCTCAATATAAGAGGGATGGGGCACTCATCGGGTATTGTCATTCGTTGCCGTTGCCGATCGGCAACAGTGCCGTCACCCCCTCGAAACGGTAAAAAGTTGCAGCTCAGCAAGAATTGAACGAGCTGCAACAGTTGAATGTGACCAATGTTTTGACCATTTTAGCCATTTGACCATACAACAACGGTCGGATTTATGTAAAAATTTTTACCACTTCTCTACATAAAATAACAAAACTTATCCCATTTTCACCCACAAAACCCACCAAGGTCCACCGTCAAAGATGGTACTCGAACCAAGGAGGAGGAGATAGAGTTGGTCACCACGTATACCGAAGTCAAAGACACACCGCTACCGACACCGCCACGACCATTCTTATGTCATTGTGTACTAGCTCAATTCAAAGTGCTAGTGGGTGGATCCAACCGCACGGTTGATTCACTTCACCGAAAGTGAGACGAACTCCACAAAAAAGTGAGTTATTCCATAGTCACTATCAAAGAACCTAGTAGTGCAAGGGTGCAAATACGGCCGAAGACGTGGCCATTGTGGTCACCCAAATTGAATACCAAATTAGTATGGTGAATTTCCCCACGTTTCAGTATGACAAATGTTAAGTTCGCGTTTAGATTAGTTATATATTGATAGTTTAATTATGTGTTTTTTAGTTTAATTCTATTGTTAGTGTGTTTTTTAAATTAATATTTGTCTTTTTTTATATTTAGGCAATGCTCATGTTCAATATAAATGTATGCTTCATAAAGTTTGTTTGTTTTTATTAAAATGAAAAATGTAAAAAAAAAATCTAGACAAAGTACCTTAGAGTGTCGCCAGTAATTTGGTGGTTCTATGGTACTTTGTCTTCATTTTGACATGGCATTCTAGGAGTGGTCGGGGCTAGAGTAAGGGCCCCTTCCCCCCTAATTACTTTAGAGTAATTAGTATAGAGTAGTTATATAAAAAAGTATTTATTTATTTTTTCACATTAATAGACATGCTTGAAAAGATGAGAAAATTCAATAACAAAAAAAAAATCTTCCTTCACTTCTCATGTTTACTATCTTAAGAGTTATTTGTATTTGATCTTTACCCTATATTTGTATAAAGACTCTTTTGTCCTTTTCAGGCATTCACATCCGCTCCATTATCTTTTATTCTATAATAATTTAATTAAAAATTCGATTTTTCAAAATTTATCTCTTATTTAAAAAAAATTCCCACATCTCATTCACCGTACATATCTCTCTATTCGTTTGTTTTTACTTTGTTTTTTTATTATTTGTTTATCTTTTTGTGTGTGTTTGTATATTGTAGGTGTGTGTGAGAAGGCGATGATAGATGATACAAGGGTGAATAGTAGCTTTCTAAATTTGAGTGAAATGTGTGAGTTTTTTTTAAATTTTAGTCGGTGGAGGTAAAGATCGGATGTAGTATGTTTTTGTTAGTTATTTTTAAATTTTGAAGATGAAGTGAAGAATAATACTACTAATATATAATGTGAATGCTATTATCCTCCACATCTACTGTCTTTCTAACATATTTGACACTTATTTTGTCTACATCTATAGATTAACTTATTAGCACTCTTATAGTAATTGTCATTTTTGCTAAATCAAACCGTTTTACTCGGTAGTTATTTCTCAGATTTAATCTTAGCCATAATAACTTGGTGGTTATACTAAAATATGACGGTTATAATTGAATAACAACAAGAACAAATGGCCTGCAAGTGAAGGTTAGATTGTATATTAGAGTTTCGTTAGCTTCGGTTTTGTTTTATTGACATGAATTATGGTTTGCAATGTACAAATACATGATGAATTGATGATAGTACGTACTAGGAGCATTGATCATAGTCCATATAACTCGGATAAGGTAGACACTTTTCCTAATAAAGTGCATATAGATTAGATTATTCTAGGATAAGAATTTCTATTTAAGCCACATTGTATTTCTTTTAATGAAAAAACATAGAAAATTGCTCCAAAGATTCAGTCTTCTTAATCTTTATTGCTCTTGAGCTTGACCCATGTTTGCATATAGACATAGTGGGTGAATAGGTTGTTGATTTTCAAAAACAGTTTCCAAATAAACACTATTTATTAGTATCTGTTTGTGATAGGTTACTTTGTAGGTACTTAGTAGCTTCAAAAAAAAAAATCATGGTGTGAGTCACCCTCTTAACTTTTTCAAGTAGAGAATGATTAATGAGATAATGACGACTCAACCAAGATGGATGTTATGTACACCAATGTTCTAGAACAGACATTCAAGTGTTTAAGTAAGTTGATACGCCAACAAGAGCAGGTTATACGAAAGTTGATATCATTTCATCCTACTCTCATTCTTGACATTGTTGTTGTAGAGAACGCAAAGAGCCGTAGGAAGAGAGAGAACGCAATCTCCTTCCCACAAATCCACAATCCTTTTGTAGAGAACAATACATATATATATATTTTTTTGATAATATAAATATGTTTTTCTCTTTTTTACTTTTTTTTTTAACGGCAAGTGGTGCAACCGGTAAAGCTCCGGCTAACACCCTGAGCCAGCATGTACTAATTACTCAATATTTTATATAAAGTTAAACAGGTTGTTATATTTATGTTTCAATCAAATTTTATCACAAACTATATTAACTACGGTTTAAATTTCCAATGTCAATGTTTTTTTCATTATTACATCGTATTTTTTTATGTGATGAACCTTATCTGACCCGAACCGGTAAACAGATCCGAACCCTTGAACCGAGCCGAAATTTTTATGTTTGGTCATATGAAATTGAAACACCTAAAAAAAGGAACCCAGTGAAAAATATTCCTCGATCCGCCACTGTTCAAATTTATATGAATACCGGCATGACTGTGTGAGAGACGATTTATGGTCATTTTTAGAAGAGCTGGGATTGCTACCAAGAAAGAGGCCCCTGTGAATTTTCTCACGGACCCTATGGAATGGAGATCTACTCTTCGACCTACGGATCTGCTCGTCTTTGGTTGAGCTAGGAGGAAACATGCATGGTGTGGACCTCACGGCGTATCTCATTTGGTTGGTCTAAGGGAAAACAGATTTGTAGCTGGACAAGCAACGAGAAAGGCGGAATTGAAGTGGATAAGCACGCTAAAGCTTGTATCGAGAACCAACATATCTTTGTCCCTTTGGCCTTTGATACCTTTGGCTCCCTAGCACCAAAAGCTATTCGTTTCTTGACCAGGGTCTAAGGGGTTATTCAGAGCAATAGTTCATCTCCAGGGGGCAGGAGTTTGTATTTGGTAGATTAGGGTTCGCAATTTAGAAAGGATGGCTGCCCAGCTTGTTGCCCGTCTACCTTCTATTTTGATGTAACTTAACAAGTTTTAAGAAATGAAAATGATGAAGCACTATAATTTTGTAAGTTAAATAATTAAAACATAATTATACATAAAAACAAATTATTATATTATTATATATAATGACTAGATTACCCTCGGGTGCTTCCTTGGATAGACAAATTCAATATGAAGTGATAAAATGTGTGTACCGTAAAAGGTACAGATCATTTTATAGGAATGTTTTTAATTGATCAACACTCCATAACTCATAAAACCTACTTTTAATTCTAAGTGTGCACATCTTGCTCGAGTGAAGTCTCTGTACAACTTTGTCACTTCCTCAAGACATTCTAAAACTGTGATGTGAACCTGAAGAAAAAACAACCAAATTGTATCAAATAATTAATTATCATTTGTCAGCTAAAGATTTACCTAGTATCTAAGAATCATAAGTTACCTCTAACTCGCTTAACAACATTTGTAATCAATGTTCTTAGCAACACCAATAAAAAAAATCTTACTAACCTGACTACATCTGTGAATATATACGTAGTTAGCGGTTCTTATATGTAATAGTAGGTTCAAAAGCATATATACTATCTTAACTAAGGGTTAGCAGAAAATCGAAAAAAACCGAACTGAACCGAAAATAACCGAACCGCACAAAAAAACCAGAAAAACCAAACCAAAATTAGCGGTTCGGTTTCGGATTTGCATTTTATGAAAACCGAATAACCCAAAAATCATTTTTTTAATATATCTTATACATTGATTTAGAAATTATTAGTTTTATTCTTGAAAATAATTAATTTTCAAAGTATTACAAAAGAAATGTCTTAATAAAAACTTTGAAAAACATGAAAATCGTTTAGAATGTTCGGTTTATGTGAACAACATTAATTTAAAAGATTAAATATATTAACATAAACATAAACATCTAAGAAAAATTCTTTATTTTTGGATTATAAGTTCTATTCTTAAATTTTATGAAATTATGTTCTAAAAACCAAAAAGACCGACAAACTGAACCGAACCATTACTAAAGCCGAAAAAACCAAAGCCAAAACCATTCGCGAAGCCGAACTGTTTTCTAAAACCAAAAAACGATCACTTCGGTTACGGTTATGCTTCTACCAAAAAACTGAACCAAACCACACCGTGCACACCCCTAATCTTAATATTATTAGTGACTTGCCTAGACATGATTAGTGAATTACCTAAACACATTCTGTTTTTTATTCTACATGAACAAAAACCCACTAAAAAAGTTGTTTTTTCCGATTTTTGTATAGCATCATGGTACTCTTTGGAAAGATAATAAAACGTCTGTTAATTTGGTATATTTAAAAAAACTCTGTATATTAAATTTACTAATGTTTTAAAATTGTGAAGGGGGAGATAAATATAAAAATATTAATTAATATATTTGATATTTTAAATAATAGTAAATAGTTATCTTTATTTATTAAAATATAATTAAAAAGAATTTTGAAGGGAAATCAAGGGGTATGAAGAGTTGAAGACCTTACCTAATGTCATGTAGCACGCTTCTTTTCATTGCACGGATATACAAATTACTAAGGGGTACATCACTCCAACTTAATAAGATAATGTAGATATAGATATAGATTTTGCGTGCTTAGCAATAATAGTAGCTATTTTATCCTTGTGTGGTCTTTTTCATTTTTTTTACTCTAAACTTATATTTTTCATCTTTTAAAAATTTGCCACACGGTATTTTTTTTTTTTTTTTCATTTTTAATTTCAACATTTTCCCCTTTAGACTATACGGTGTGATCATATGGTAAACGAGGCATAAAGTGACATGTGACAGTCACCTTGATTCCCCTTTAACCCCCAAAAATCCACGAGGTGGTGATAGCGTGGACAGATTTTTTTTCTTTAATCAACCAACCAATCACAATTGTCTATAATCCAACAACCAACCCACGACCATCCACCTCACCCTCACCTTTTGCCTCACGTCAATAGAAATCTCCACCCAATATGCCCCACGCCAGCTTCCACGCCCACACACCGTGTATTACACTTTGGTCGTTCAGTTTAATGGTTCCACCACAACCCGCGGATCGTTAGTACTAGTTAAAAATCAAATGTGTCGACTAGCTCATCAAATTTATCATCATCACCATTTAAAACTTCAAATTATCAAGCCATTTCATCAACATGTTTGGTCTCAGGCAGCAACATCACATTTGTATCCCTTTTATCCCATGATCTAGCTCGTTTCTTGTCCTAGCATACAACATATCACGTATTTGTGACCCATTAAAAAAGCCACATCGTCCTTATCAATTGACTCGATCTTCGTCCTTGTGTCTACTCCTTGCATAAAGGTTGTAGGCATGAGTCATGTTCTTAATGTGTGCCACAGGCAAGTAAATAACATGTTTATGCATAGTTCGAATATTAGATTTTACTCTAATTTTTGCCAGAGATAAACTTAGACTTGCCAATTTTCTTATAAATACCTCTTGTACACAAAAAATAAAATAAAACCATAAAAAAAAAAAAAAAAAAAAAAAGGAAAAGGTAGTGCAACTACAAACATATTTATGTTTTTGTTCACCTTGTTGAAATCTTTAACCAGCAATGGTATTCCCTTTACAATCATTCTCCCTTACCTGTTGCAACAAGAGCTTGAGCCACCTTGGCTTCCTCAACCAAGGCCCGAGTCGCCTCACGGTTTGTCGCATAAGCTTGTGGATCGATGCCTGTCTCAGCCAAAACTTGGAGGGTGCAGCCAACGAGCCTCTCAACCGAAACTTTATCTGTATCCGGGCGAAACCCAATGTCAGCAACAAACCTACTTACACAGTAAATACCACACCCCAGAACCGCCAAACCAGGAATACCGATGGGCAGGTAACGTAACGGAGATGAGAGAACGGCGCTAGTAGCTGCTAAAACTGATGCAGCCTGCCCACTTCTCCCCACACTGATGGTGTGTACACGAGCAACCCGGTCTTGCAGTAAATTGCGAAATCCTCACAGTTATTCTTAAAAATGTTGTACACACCGAAACCATTTTCAAGGAGGAACCTCGCGCGATGAATGACATCATTGGGAGGATCAGAAACAGCGAGAGTGCATGTTCCGCCTCGAGCTTTGGCAAGAAAAGTGGCACGAGAGACTGAATATTTGAATAGATAAAGATCACCACCAGAGAGAAAACAGTCCAAACATGAAGCGATGACGCCATCAGCATTTGACAGGTCGCCACATTTTAAGCATGGGTCACCTGATTTTGGTGGCATTGAACTTAGACTTATTCGGTCCAACACTGTTCCAGTGCCGGTTTCTTGACCACCACCCCGAGTGAAATGAATCACCTTATCATCACCTACATATATTCCTGCAGCAAACGAAACACAAATGATTATTGCATTTAGTTACAAGACAAATAAAGTGGGGACTTAGGTGCATTGTTGTAGTTAATAAGGGTAATAACTAGAAAAACAAATGTGGATGTGATGCATTTCGCCTACTAGTTTGTGTCCATTGGGAGAGAAAGAGTTGGGACAAGGAAATAAATTTAACAATGTCGTTGCTGCAGTCCTTCATCCGTACTCATAATCTAAAACCAACAAGGATTGGATTATCAAAATCCAATTTTCCTAAATTATACTTTATACTATTTCACAGACATAATAAAAAATCCTAAACTTCCTTTAGATTCAAAGTCCCACATTGCTTCACCTAAAGAAAATGGGAAAGGAAGATGTTTAGTTATGCAAGGAAGGCAGGTCAAAAGATGTCGATAAAAACTTTGAAAAACGTATGCAAAGGATAAATAAAAAGGATGAAAACTGTGAGTGTTGAATCTATCCCCAATGTGCGTGTTTGGGTGATTAAATGCATTGCAACTATGCCGAAAAAAGTAGGTACTCCAACGTGATAAGGTCTCTGAAGGCGAAGGTGTACATATCACAGTATGCGAGGCACACTTGTTTTGAAAAACACTTGTAGTTGTTTAGACATATGTCATCAAAAGCCCTTCAGCCGGATGCCTAGGCTCTCAGGAGAGACGCAAGGAAAACGCCTTGCTGCCATACAGACGCTCCGGCGAACTTCAGGCGAGATTCCGTTAGATTCAGGCAAGGATCCTGAAAATTTACGGAAAAGTACCCAAATGCCGGGCAAAATGGTCTGAAACATCCACAAATAGCCTGTAACAAGCCTAAAACATGTCTAAACATCGCTTAAAAAGCGTCTTTGACATTAATGGTTAAAACTATAGAAAGAAACATGTACTTATATCATTTATACTAGAACATTAACATATATATCATAACATACCACAAGCATACAAAATCATCATCATCATACACAATAAATCTCACCAATAGCAAAGCCAAGTTAGGGTCTGAGGAGGGTAAGATGTAGACAGCCTTACCTCTACCCCGTAGGAATAGAGAGGCTGCTTCCGGTGAGACCCTCGGCTCGATATTAGTTTTGCATCAAACCTTGGACATAAAGACATAAGGCACATAACACTCACGACCGATGCCAATTAGTGCATGTACCCTTTGCCTTTCGGCTATCAACTCCACCACGTGATGCATGATTAACAAGCGGCGGCGTGCAAGCATACAAAATCCACAGAATTATAAAAGTTTCTAAGAAACCGGGATAAATGTGAGTGAAGCCACTGATTAAAACAATCAATTATTCCTCCATCACACAATGTTCCTCACTTGTAATTACACAAAATCTTGATTTTCAACATCAAATAAGATTAAAAAAAAAGCTACATTTGGGGAAAGTTACAAACTTGGATTAATAAAGAAAATGATTTCCTGTAAAGAAATCTGGATCAAAGAAAAATAAAAGGAAACAAACAAACGATAACCATAATTGAGATGAAATATAAACTGAATGCTTGAAGAAAAAGAAGCAGAAATATTACCATGATGGGCGTAGAGCCAAGCTTTACGCCAAGAATATATGTGATCGCCTGGTTTGAGCTGTGATTTATGGATTTTGTTGGACAAAAGTTGCTTCATTTCTTCCATTAATCCTTCCTGTAGCGTAGGCATGATGGGTTTGACTTCACTAGATAGTGATCGTGATTGATTCGTTTAGGGTTTATAGCAGCAGCTGGCTCCAATGGAGGTGGTTACTTTTGCCTTTTGGTGTCGAATATGTAGAAGAGTGAGGTGAGAGGAAAGAGTGTGTGGGCATCAGGAAGTAAACAAGAAACTGTTAGAAAAAGTGGGAGAGGGAGACTTGACTTTAGTCAATTTGGAAACATTATTAGTAAAATAATATAGGGAAAATGGCCAAAATGGCTCGTTGACCGAGTGATTTGCCAAAATAACCCTCTCCCTTCTCTTTGGAAAGACGGGTCACGGTCACGGCTCCCAACGAGCCTGAACAGTCTCCGGAGAGCCTTTGGTTTTACATCCAATGGCCAACCAACACGTGGTGTCTCTGATCCCGAGGCCTGTCAACCGTCTCTCTCCAGACGGGTCAGAACCCCCAAGTCGTCTCAAGCCGTTTTCGGCTATCGTCTGAACCGTCTCACGAGTGTATATAAATACCCCAATTCACTTCACAAAATTTGCACCCACCCCTCTCCCCAAACCTTTCATCTTTCCAACCAATGACGTTTTTTTACTTTCCCAACCGAAGCCTACCGTCTTACGAAAATATTGTCCGATTACTTGGATTGTTGTTACATCTGCATACAGCTACTTGGATTGTTGTTGCATCTGCGCGTGGGTTAACCCGTGTAGAATGCCTCGATGATGTGGTGGTCTATTTTATTTGCAAGAAGAGTTCTTTGTCTATGTAACGCACATACACCATTCAAACAAAGTTCTTAGCAAGTAAATTTAGGAAGTAATATCCAATCAACCCTACGTCCGTCGTTGTAATAGTATAGTTTGTTTATTGTTGTTGTAATAGTATAGTTTGTTTATTGTTGTTGTAATAGTATAGTTTGTTTAATGAAATATTTACTTTTATATAAAAAAAACAAAAATAAACATAAGATTCATTTCATTAATAAAATTAATTCGATTACAAAGGTTTTATAAGCTACACGTTAAGACGGTCCCTCATCATTTTGCCAGGCAGACACATGTTTAAATTTTTTGTGCTCCTTGGATTGATACTGTCTTTTTGTATATCTAATTGTCGCGTCTTCGGCATGTCTGAGGGTACCACTTCAAGTGTCCGATTGTGGTACCCGTTGAAGATCTGACACTTCGTGGTCAAATCGGTCAACTTACGGCTAAGAGACTCGATGGTTCGTCTGAGCCTCCAACCAACCGATTGTACTCGTGCAAGATACAGTACCACTTGTTGGTTTGGTGTGGGCTTTCTTCGACATGTTTCCATGCTGAAATTAGAGCAATTTCCTGTTCCTCGGTCCATCGTTGGGGTGCCATTTGAATGAATGAGACGGTGGTTAGGGCTGGCAAATCGTGTCCCTAACAGGTTAACAGGTCTTTGACGCGCGCGAAAAATCAAATTCTAAACATGAGCACGACTCGTTTAACTCATTTATATCTCATGTTTATAACACAGTTTTATGTTTTATGTACCAAAAAAGGGAAATGAAAGATTTTTGCCTCTTGATTCTAAGTATTAAAAAAAGTCAAAAAATCAAATAGTGTATTTTTCAGTCAAACAGGTCTTATCGTGTCTTAACAGGTTACCCATTGCCAGCCCTAACGGTGGTGGTGGTGATAGTGTTAGTGGTAGTGGAGAGTCGGACGGGAATGGGACGGAGTTTGTGACGGAGAATGGTATTTATAGGGTTGAGGTGGACAACTGAACCGTCGGACTAGTCATCGGGACTCACCGGAGACGACGATACCCGAGACGTCTCGGGAGACGGCGAGTCCTCATGGGGAAATGTGACCCGTCTGGAGAGACGGTTGAACCGAAGGCGAGCCGGCATGGGGAAATGTGCCCCGTCTGGAGAGAGACGGTTGAAATGTGACCCGTCTGGAGAGAGACGGTTGACAGGCCTCGGGATCAGAGACGTCACGTGTTGGTTGGCCATTGGATGTAAAACCAAAGGCTCTCCGGAGACGGTTCAGGCTCGTTGGGAGCCGTGACCCGTCTCTCCAAAGAGCGGGGAGAGGGTTATTCTTGCAAATCACTCGGTCAACGGGCCATTTTGGCCATTTTCCCAATAATATATCCTCAGTCCCATTTTAGATGTTGTACAAACACACAGGTCAAGAAAAATCTTTAATTATATATTCTCTGAGTTGTAAAATGACAATAATAGTTATTATTACAAATTTTTGATTGTCTTTTGCCTTTTACAGGCAAAACTAGAAATTGCTTAAAATTAACATTTAATTTGAGACAACAAAAAGTAAAAAAATGGACATTTAAAATGGGACGGAGAGAGTAAAAAGAGAGCAGTTGTCTGTAGACTTCTGCTCGTGTCATCAACAGTGCCCAATTCCAGTTTGTGAGTTACTCTTATGCTAGTTAGTGAACACATTTGGCTCTATTATTCGTGTTCGTTTGCGGTCCTAGATGTACTAGTTATTTAAACAATAAGAAAAATATCTAAAAAAAATGAAAACAAGTGTGTTTCTATGATCCACACGTTGTATAATCATCAATCCAATAGGATCTCAAGTGCTTATCAATTCCTAATAACAATGATTCAAACTCCTCGGTAACAAACTTGTTCCCAGCAACAAATTCACAGGCAACACCATCCACTTCTATTAAACTGCACCCAGGATCCTTTTTCACCTGCTTATCCTCCATCCTCTTCCTTACATTTTCCACATAACCCCATTGGTTAACCGACGCGTAAATATTCGATAAAAGAACATGAACTCCGCTACGATCAAGACCCCTTTCCGCCAAACCTTCAACCATTTCCGAGCCAAGTTCCACATTGCCATGAACCCTACACGCATTCAACAGCGCCCCCAACACATACGAATCAGGCTCCATGGGCATTTCAGCCACCACCTTCTTCGCCTGTTCTAGCATTCCAGCACCGCCAAGAAGATCCACCAAACAACCGTAATGTTGCACACTAGGCTTAATCCCATGAACAACCGTCATGCTTTCGAAGACTCTTAACCCTTCTTTAACTAATCCCATTCGACTACACGCATTTAGCACACAAATGAATGTAATCTCATTTGGTTTAACCCCTTCTCTCTCCATCCTTGAAAGCAAAGCAATTGCGCGCGCACTTTCTCCATGATTAGCCATACCCGAAATCAACGACGTAAAAGCAAAAACATCTCTAACCGGCATTTGTTCAAACACACGATAAGCTAACTCAATACACCCACACTTCGCATACATATCCACAAGCGCCGTCCCCAATACCCCATCCAACTCCATACCCTTTCTATCAACATACGCGTGAATCCACCTCCCCTGATCCAACGCACCAAGAAAACCACACGCAGACAACGCACCCACAACACTCGAATGATTCGCCTCGAACCCACAACCCAACATCTCATTAAACAAATCAAGCCCCTCTTTAAACAACCCAACTTGCACATACCCATTAATCATAGCACTCCAAGACACACTATTCCTCTCAGGCATTTCATCAAACAATTGGCGCGCAACTTCCACGTCCCCAACCTTCACATACCCATTAACCACAGCAGTCCACGTAACAACATCTTTACTCAAACACCCATCAAACATTTTCCTGCAACAATCCAAAAACCCACAAACACCATACAAATGAACCAACCCATTCACCACAAAATCATAACTTTCCCAACCTAACTTTACAGCTAAACCATGACAAACCAACCCAATATTAACCTCATACACATCAGCACAAGCTCTAAGAACAAAGGAAAAGGTGTAGTTACTAGGTTTAAACCCTGAACTTAACATATCTTTAAACAAGTTTAAAGCTTTTTTACTCTGCCCCAGTTCAGTACATGCTTTAAGCATGGTGTTCCATATGTAAGTTGAATGATTAGGTATTGATTTAAATAAAATGTGGGTATGTTGGATATTTGTGGGATTGGATTGTGCATATGAGAATAAGAGTTTACCAGCTGCATATGGGTCAGATATGGAACCAGATGTGATGAGATGTGCATGGATTTGGTTGAGTTGTGTTCTTGAAAGACATTGTTTAGTTAATAAAGAAAGTGGTTTATGACTTGATTTAAAGTATTTGTTAGCAGTTGATATCTTTTGTAGTAACATTGGATTGTTGGTATTACAGTTTGTATGATATATGAATTGAATCAAGTCAGTTAAATAGGAGCCTGATATTGTTTAAAGTGTAGTGAAGTGTGAACTATGTTTTTGTTTTTAAGGCCCAAACATGTTTTTTAGACTCTTGGCCCACTTTAAAAGTGTAACATGGCATTATGAGTCTATGACATATGATAATTTCATTTGCTTATTTGTTTGATCTAGAGATGGAAGAAAAAAAAGGGTTTGGATTTCTAAAGTGGTTTGATTTTCACTGCCAAATCAGTTTGAGCCAAACAGGTTTCTGCTCGAACCAAACCGTAAGTTTCTATACTGGTTCCCCATCTTGTCACCCAATCAGTTTCAATCGAACAAAGAAAATAATATTTTGTTTAATGTACCGGTTATGACCCAAACCGGCATCACCTGGACTCAAGAGTGATGATGGTCGTGGGTTGTTACTTGTTAAAAGTTCAGCTTGTACATTAAGACCAAATGTAGCCAATTAACACCCATCGACATTACCAAACCCACGTCGACCAAAACCCCTACCCCTTCATGCCCCACCTGACACCCCTCATCCCATTCAGGCGTTACCAAGCTAACGCCCACCCTTCTTCACAACTCCTCACGCTCCACCAGCGTGGTGACATGCCTCGGAAATGCCCCATCGCCTGCAAAAGTGGTACCACGTCGCGACGAGGATGGAAACGGCCCATCGCTTAACTCCCACTATAGTTTGTCTAAGACGTATGGTGGTGGTGGTAAGAAGTTGCATGTATGATAAATTTAAAGTGTCATTTGATCAACTTCGTTGTGAATTTATTAGTATGGGCGAGTAATATGTATAAAGTTGCCTTATCATGTACTAGTTATTAGGATTAAGTTTAACTTG
This sequence comes from Ambrosia x helenae, assembly GCA_030844895.1. NCBI lineage: Eukaryota > Viridiplantae > Streptophyta > Magnoliopsida > Asterales > Asteraceae > Ambrosia > Ambrosia x helenae. The sequence goes on from JAUTDX010004707.1 coordinate 18,040, forward strand.
TATACTTTTATTATTGTGTTGACTTTTTGTAAATTACATCTAAATATCCCTATGATTTTTAACTGCTAAAACAATGATACATTAAACTCAAAGTGTATTGTACTTGATATGGATCGATTTATCATTTCCTCATCACGTCTATAGGCTATCAATGGTAGTGAGAATAAATGATTTGATCATTTGGAATACTACTCATAACAGGCTATTATGTGAACCAAATCATGCTTATCATTGCATACACTTATGCTTGTCAGTTGTTACGGGTTAAATATATGAAGGTCTAAGGGAAGTATCATACATAATAAGCCTTGGTTTCTTGTAGTTGTAGCCTAAAGAGATGTGAAGAGTGGGGAAACACGCAAGTTGCATAGGGTTGTAAGCGAGTCATTTTTTTTGTTTATAGACGAACAAAAATGGACCAAAATCGCGTGTTCGTATAACTAAACGAACATGAACACGTCTTGTTTTTTTCATTTAAGGTTTGTTTTATGGTTGTTATTGTAAGTCCATTCATTTATGTTGATTTACATATTCACTCAAATAAAATTATCACATATATTAATAAGTCAGAATCCTTACCATTTTAAAAGCCATTTGCCCATCACTGAGTGATGATCACTCAATTTATGGTTTTAAGATCATCCACTCGTCAAGCCGTATCATTATATAGAACCATCAAACCATTTTATTTTGAAAAAATATATATATATAAACTCAAAGCAATGCTTCATCAACCCAATAGTCATATTGGCAGATCTTGAACGAAAAACCAAGATGCCGGACTTAATATGGGAGAGGGGTTGGCCTGGCCCAAGAGAAGATCCGCTTCTGATTAGTCACTATCAACCAAAATCAAAATGCAACCCACGACCATCATCACTCTTGAGTCTTGTCCTCTTCTTTGGTTTTCAATCTTGTTAGGTTAGAATAACAACCCTTCCGTACGATCATAAAATTAACGAGTGAGATTCGTCTCCAGCTATATTTTAATAAACTTTAGTTTCGTTTTGTTAATTATGGGTTGTGTCAACGTATAGTAACGATTGTTTAATACTTCAAAGATGGATGTGTAATTTAACTAATCGTTAAAAGGGGATTAAAAGGGCGTCAAATTACTTATGCTAATGAGCCGGCATGCCAGAAGCGTTTATCATGGTGATAATTACCTAGCCAAAAGGTAAAAGTTGGATTAAACATTAATAATGATAAATGGTTCCATTCAAGAAATGTTGCATTGTTAAGGAAATTTATTATTCTCTACCAAATTGTAGAGATTATTGGATTACTACTCCACTATGGTGGTGTTTGTTTTTCTCCCAGAAGCACTTCTGACCTCTTTTGTCTGCGCCGCGCAGACGCGGGCAGACGATTGGAGCGGGCAGACTGTTTGTTTTTCGGAAGACATTTCACTCTAAAAGCTCTTCCTGACCTCTTCTTGGTGCAGACTTGGACCAAAGTCTTCTAAGGTCTTCTCCTCTTCTCTTCTCCTCACCCACCACCACCACCACCACCCACTACCACTACCACCACCACCACCACCACCGTCACCCACCCACCACCACTACCACAACCCACCACCACCCACCACCAACCACCACCACCCACCCACCACCACCATGGTCCACCACCACCACCACCCACCACCGTCCACCACCACCTACCACCGTCCACCCACCACCACTACCACCACCCACCACCGTCCACCACCACTACCACCACCACCATGGTCCACCACCACCTACCACCGTCCACCCACCACCACTACCACCACTCACCACCGTCCACCACCACCCACCCACCCACCACCACCTAGCATCGTCCACCACCACCGTTCACCACCACCGTCCATCACCAACCACGGTCCACCACCACCACCGTCCACCACCACCACCGTCCACCACCATCCACCCCCACCACCACCACGGTCCACCACCACCACCACCCACCACCGTCCACCACCACTACCACCACCACCACCCACCACCACCACCGTCTACCACCAGACTGCTATAAAAACTCAGTTTATTTAAATTTAAGTTTATTTCAGCAGCCTGCAGACATTAACAAGACATTAACAAACAAACAGTCTTCTTCTTGCAGACTGCAGACCTTTGTTCCACCTCTTCTCCTGCAGATGTCGGCAGATGTAGTCCGCAGACTGCAAACCTTTTCCTGCAGAAAAAACAAACAGCACCTATGTGAAGGAGAAGTCTTTTTTTATAAAGACTAAGTTTTTACTTTTTGTAAAATTAACGAGAGTCTGTAGCAAAATCCTACTCCCTCCGTCCCAATTTAAATGTCATAGTTAAAAAAGCACACATTTTAAGAAATATTTTGTTTGTTTGTGGTAAATGACAATAATATCCTCAAAAGTGGTGATTGTGTTTTGTCTTTTATGAGCAAAATTGGAAATTACATTTCTATTTTTGGAAAGTGACATTTAATTTGGGACAAACAAAAAAGGAAAGTAGGACATTTAAATTGGGACGAATGGAGTATATATTTACGCGTTTCATTTGAGTGATTAGTTTGGGTTTTATAATATGTATTGAGCTTGACTTATACATAAGTGGTGAACCCATGATTTTTTTTCTGTGAGGTATCCTTTTTTCGTGGTCAAATTTTTCACAAAAAAAAAAAAGTTAAAATGTATAGGTTGGGTCGATTAACACAATTAAATATGATTTCATTATAAAATAAATAACTAATTAGTCTATTAGAAAACACACAATAAATTTTACGATTTGATAACATAAAAAACACATATTCATATCAAAGTTTCAAAAATAAATACTTATGGTAGCCTCTGAATGATCATTAAGAGGCTACATCTGAATGGTTAATAACCTCTTAATAGTTAAGATATAATCTTAAGTATGAATGGTAAGAGGTAACATCTTAATAGTTGCCTCTTAACCATTCAGACTTAAGGCTACCTCTTAATCATTCAGAGGTTATGGACCATTAAGAGGTAGCCTCTGAATGGTTATTAAAAGGCTACCAAACATCCCCTGAGTTGAAAACAAAAGATAAAAGAAAAACATCATTACTTATTCAGCTTCACTTATTCAGCCTTTGAAGATTAAATTGAAATTAAAACCAAGAGAATGAAATTGTGATAGGGACAGACTTGAGAATGAAATTGACAAACCGAATGAGAGATGATTTGAAGATAAAACATCGATGGGAGATAGGAGGCGGCTGCGTTCGGACTCGCGAGAGGATTAAATATAAATAAATAACAATTTCTTTTTTTGCGGCAACAATTTAAATATAAATGGGATGTTTTAGATTAAGAAAAAGGAAAAGTCGTTCAAAAAGCCTAAAAATGGCAATGAGTTAAGAATCGAACTTGTGGCCATCTTATACGGGTATCCAAGGGTTTAAGACTTGAACAATCTTTGGATTTTTATCAATGGTGTTCACTTAAATTGTTTTTTATGGGGTTGAAATGGTTGATGTCTTTTTTATGTTTGATCTAATCCAAGAAGCTAAAAAAATATAGATGAAAGTAATCTATCAAGGCTCATATTTTTCATAGACTTCATGACGAATTGTGCTTTCTATTAACTATTAATATAATAATAAAATGTATCTTGAATACTCGAGGCTTGAGTGTGTGACCTTGTGTTAGAATATATCTTGGGTCTCCATTGTGTAAGAGTAAGAGAAAGACAATTCATAACGGATCCATCTTTTGTTCATATAATTTAATTAAAAATTACGTTTTTTAAAATTTATCTCTTTTTTTTTTAAGTTTACACATCTCATCCACCATTTTTATTTTTATTTTTGTTTTAAACCGCACCAATACATGTTTATTATGTTTATCATGTATACACTCACAATAATTTGATGGATAATAAATAGCAGTTTTTCAAATATCTATACTATATATAAATGTATTTTCTTATGGGCACAATTGTAATTTTCACCAAATACAACTTATGAACCTTGATGTACACGTTCCTTATGCGTTGGTAACATCAATGGATGTAAGACGCGTCTTTACTATGCTTTAAGACGCCAGCTTCAATTCGATCCTTCAATTCACGTCGCTTCATTTCAATGCTTCAATTTTGGATCCGTACCCGATTCCTCTGTTATAAAGGCAAGCAACAAGCAAGGTATTTAAATTAATTTGGATTCATCTTTTCTAGGTTAGTTATACAGTGGTAATTAGGGTTTCACATTTATCCTGAATTACACTGCGGATAAGAAGACGTGATTTACAAAAAGGGTTTCAGCATATAGGTGTGTTCTTGATAGTTTGTGATGCTAAAACTAGTGATCAAGATTAAGGGGTTTATGTAGGACTTTGGGGGGGGGGGGGTTATGTTTGATGTGATTCAAGGTCTTTGTGATTTGAAAGAGAAAGTGGTTAGATGGAAGAGATTCACATACGGTTTCAGTTACGTTTAACCAATCCGATTGCTAAAAAACAATGCTTTACAAAATCATGTGGATTTTGCTCAAATGAATCTGTTTATTGAACCCCCCGAATTAATGAAATGAAGTGGCCAGAAGTTCAAAGAAACTTGAAATAAGGTTCTTCAATTTCAGGATGCATTGAACTGGTAATATTACTGATTTACTGCAACATTGGTTTTAACACTAATAGAAAGGGTAAACTTGTCATTCAACTTGTTTAATATCTTTTTTTTTCTGACAAGTGTCCAAGTCTGTTTCTGTTTTCCTGTTGGGTCGAGTAGCGGTTCGTTGAAAGGCGACAGCCGAGTTTAATGAAAGACGTCGTCTGATTTGAGAGTGAGCAGTAGTCATCTGTTTTAAATTGTTATGGTGTTTAAGTTAATTGTGAGTTTTTAGTTGTGACGGTAATGTGTTTTTGGTGTTGATTGTTGCTAAGTGATTTAGGATTTAGTTAAGTAGTTCTGTTAGGTGAAGTTATAGAATGTGTTTGTGTAATTTGAGATCTGTGGGATAGATGAAGATTGAATATGAAAAAAATAGTTTAATTTTACAAATCGGCATTTAGATTGATGTGTTAGTGGTTGTTAT
>JAUTDX010004708.1:0-21595 GCA_030844895.1 Ambrosia x helenae
AATGTTGTATACATATTTTTTGGTTAATTTAGTTGTTATCATATAACGTCATTGTCGTATGACAAATGTTTGCTATAATCAGCAACTCTTTTCTCTGGGTCCTTTTTTGGTCTACATGTTGATTTTCTATGGTTACAGGTCATGGCATTGGCATACGCTATAGTTACAACAAGAACTGTTGGCTTAGACTCTCAAATGAGGGCATTAAAGTTCTACCAATATTTCTTTTGCCTGTCTTATCATCGTATTTTGTACTGGGCACATTTTAGCTTCACAAAAATGCGTAAGTTAATATTTTATCGCTAATTTTATGTTTATTTATCAAAATGTCATTGGACAGATTTTTATTTTTTTTTTTTTGCTTTCTCTTATAGTTGATGTTAGGGATCAGAACACCGTAGACAGGCTTTGGGCTGAAAGGAAAGAAAAAATTAACGAACTAAAAGAACGAACCAATTATTATATAACTCAACAACTCATTCAGGTACCAACTTAAAGCTGCTTACAGCTTATTATCATTGCCAATTTGTATCATGTATCCCAAAAATATAGCTGGCCAGATCACTTATCGTTGTTACAAGGTCAAATGGTCAATACAAGTTTTATATTGTTGCAGAAATATGACCCTGATCCTGCAGCAAAGGCAGCAGCTGCAGCCGTATTCGCGTCAAATTGGGTGCAGATTCTGGTCTAAAAGTGTTGTTAAAAGATGAGTTACAGCAGCATTATTCTGAAGCTACAGGTACGAGCCATGATGCTGAGCTGCCATTATAATATTAGTTCTTATTTATCCTCTTCTTTGATTTCTGTTTCAGATGGGGAAATGTTCGGTTACAATCTGAGGATCAAGCAGACAGGAAGAGGGCACATGTAGCGAGTCAATTCTGTGTTCATGGTGCACCGTCATGAGAGTTTATAAGAGATTGTCTTACGGGTAGTTTAGTACATAGACAAAGTTATCTTTCATTGTTAAAACTTAAAAACTAATAAATATTGGATATTGAAGATGATATTTGATTCTGCAAGAAGCTCACTCCTGCTAACAGTAGGTAACGTCATTTACCAACACAATAGCACCATAAAAACTAAATTAAATGTCCTATGCAGGTTACGAAGAAACAACATAAAAAAGGGTACAAGACAATCACCTTTAGGTAACTTAACATCAACCGCAGCAAGATATTGAATACGTTTTTGATTAGTTGCCGCAAACGCTAAACAACCATGTCATATATGATATCACACATGATCTTAAACCTATTATTACAACTTTTAAAACGCGCAACCAGAACTTGTGTCAACTATTTGCAAGGCAGCAACCAAAATCGCGCAACGCACGATTTAAATACAACTAATTATATTATAAATCACTTTATTATTCCACTAAATAAATAGGGTTGCCACAAGTTCTTTTCCTTTTTCTTTTTTTTAATATAAAAATATGTGATTCTATAATAAATCATAAAATGGGATGGTGGTGGAGTGGTTTGTTGTGCATTTGTATTCCCTAAGGTCTCAAGTTCAATTCATGGGAAGTACAAGTCTTTTTTATTTTTAAAAAAGTTCAAACACTTTTGCAAACACTTATTTATTAATAAAAATATACGATTCTATAATAAATAACAAAATGGTTGGTGGTGGAGTGGTTGTGGTGCAATTATAATCCCTAAGGTCTCAAGTTCAAATCATTGGAAGTGGAAGGTTTTTTTTTTTAAATGTCTAAACACTTTTTTGATATATGCTTTCTATTGTTTAAGGTCTTAGGTTCCAAACCTGGGAAGGGAAAGGGCGAGTCGAAATTTTTTTATTTACATGTTTTTAAGTAATAAATACAAATATACCCATGTTTGTGTGAGATGTCGTTTTTAAATTCGGATACGACAAAATTGTAAGGTGCGCAACGCGCACCTTTAAACACACTAGTTAATTTTGTTAAATAAAAGAAGTACATACCCATAAATTGAAATGAAAAAAATAAATAAATAATATGGGCTATTTATAAAATTACTGACTATTTTATTTAGGATTTGAAATAAAATGTTAGGGTGGACGGTAGGAATGAACTCGGGCCGAGGTTGGTACCGAGATCCGCTGGTGGTGCTGGTAGTGGATCTGTGAAGGATAACCGTGTGTTTTGACCAGATTTGAAACCGTGCGACTGTAACACCCCGAAATTTCGTTTCGCCTAAATACGTCATTAGGCGTGATTAATAAATACCAAAGCGAGTCTAATAATAAGGTGGGTATTTTAATCAACGGATAATTGGGGTAAAACCCAATACAAGAGACTAATCTAGCTAGCCATTTAATCTAATATCCTTGGAAATGAGACTTGAGGGACCAAATTTGTCATGTGTGCAAAGTAGACACATGATGTTAATAAAAAAAAACAAAAACTTGATAACATGATCAGTGTTTTGTTCGATCAAAACACCAAAAAAAAAATACACACATAAGGAACTCATCCAATTCAGCCCCAAAATCTTGCTAAATCAAGAGCTCATAGCAATGCATGATTGTAATTATAATCATCTAGTGCCATATTCTCCCTAAGGTATCTCTAGAACTCTTTTGAATCATCAAAATCTATGGATTATGGACGATGATAATTCTAGGATTTTTATAAAACGTGATTTATGAGCTTCTATAGGTTTCTATGTGTTAGTAGACATCAAAGAAGCTATAAAATGTGATGAATTGTTATATGTTGTTGATTCATAAGAAATTGTGAATTCTCATTATGTAAAAGTAGTGGGTTTTTACCCTAAACATGATTTACACTACTATGTGGTAAATCTTGCAACTCTGTGTGATTGGTATCATATATGTATGCTAATTGGTGAATTGATCATGTGCAAAAGGTTAGCTAAGCAATGGTGAAATCTAGAAAGTCTTGAACACCTAGAATTAACATGATGAAAATAGTGCATATAAGGTGTTTGATGAAATGCTTGAATGAGAGAATAAATGTGTAAAACATTGAGAACATGAATGCTTGCAATGTGATGCATTAAACGTATACGATTCATGTTTGGGAATAAAACGCCTCAATGACCTTGTTTGTAAACTAAGGTGATAACTTGATTTCATAATCATGGAAACGCTTGTATTTTTTAAACACACCAACCCTTTCTTTCCTTTCATTGACAAAAAAAGGTAAATTACAAAAGGATGGTAGGTAGGCGGGCAACAAGCTGTGCCGCCACCCCTTTTTTGAATAAAAAATCTCTATCTGCTAAAAACAAAACCCCACCCTTGGGGGGTAGAAAAGTTGCTGTGCACTACTCGCTTAACCCAAGCTAAAAAACCGCACCGCCTCCGGTGCCAAGGAACCGAACGTGTCAAAGGCCAAGGGAACGAAAACATGCTAATTATCCTCACATGCTTTAGCATGCTTTTTCCACTTTCTTGGATTCATCTCTCATGACTGCTTGCCCGGCCACAAACCCACTATCCCGAAGCCCAACAAGGGAGGACACCCCGGTAAGATCAATACACGCATGTTTCCCACCTTCCCAACCAAAAACTAAGACGTCTGTTGGGTGCAAGGTGGACCTCCCCTCCGCAAGGTCTGTGAGAAAATTAACTGACGCTTCTTTTTTTGCGGAGATCCCCCGCTCTTCTAAATATGTCTGCCAAAGCATCCCGTACAAAATCGTGCCGATATTTAAACCTTGGCAATTCCTTACAATGTAACGCATGTTCCCCATACTTATCAAGGCATGCTTTGCAGCAGACCGGGCAATTTTCATCATCGGAAAAATGGGTATTATCAGCCGATATTTAAGGATTGCCCTGTACTCTACTGCCGACATCCGTTGCCCCAAGCCCTCGATAGGTAACACATTAAGGAAGTCCTGGGCGTGAGGCTTTTGTAGGCATTCCAAGACGGCCTTCTGACGGACGGACAAACGGAAATCCTCCTCCAAACTTTGTGCGATTCGGTTATAAAGAGCATTCGCCAGAGTTTTCTATGGCTTTTTTGGGGCGGTGTCCTTGTTTAAGAAACCGCCAATATCAAAGTCAGGAAGGGATCGTTGTAAAAGGTCAATAGCGCCAGAATAATCCGTGTCAACGTGAGCAACCCCACTGTTACATAATATGTGGTCTTGCAGCCCCCAGGACTGGGATCTGGAGGCTACAAAAGCATAGGCAGCCACGTCCCCGGCTGAGGAGAGGCCTAACCCACAAAGTCGAAGCGGTAAAGTCGCAACCCGCCACTGGAGGTCCCCAAAAAAAGCCCCCCCCCCCCCCCCACAGACACCCATACATGATCTAAGCAATAGAAGCTCGCTTTGGGGATCCCGCAATCTAGGGAGGAGCCACATGAGGTCAACAGCCCGCGCCGCCCTTTTAGCAGATAGATCACTTATTAAACCAGCGTCGGTCTGTCACTAGGAAATAGACCTGGCCGGATCTGCCCCCCATCACACGACGGCCAGAAAACCTCAGTTTTTCTAATTTTGAGCTGGAGCCATAGAGATGGCCCCTCCAGGCTAATAATGTCAAGTGCTTTAGCCACTTGAACAGAATCCCCGATAATCGTCCTGTCATCTATGTACCAAGCATGGAAGGGAAGGTCGCAGTTATCTTGTACCTTTAGCACGAGGGGGTGTAAAGCTAGAGCAAAGAGCAAGGGCCCCAAAGGGTCTCCTTGCTGAACCCCAACGTAGGCCCCAATACGCTCATTCCCCACATACAACCTAGCTGGCTGAGCATATAGGAACTGAACCCAAGGGAAAATGGAAGGGCAGTGACAGTGAACTTCCCGTAACAGAGCAGTGCGATCAATAGCGTTGAAAGCGTTAGAAAAATCAACCGTAAGCATAGTGAGCGAGCCATCATCATGGAACGAATCGAGAAACCTGTTAGCACTATGAAGCACATCCTCCGCCCCATTTGGAATTCCAACCCCAAACTGGAAGTCTCCTAAATATTTAACAACTTCTTTCTCCACTTTCTTCATTGCCACCTTAGAGACCAATCTCCTCCATATGGCCCCTACGGCAATAGGGCGGATTCCATTGCCAGGCTTAAGCAACAGAGTGGGGGGAGCCGAAGCATACTTTTATATGAAATATGAAGTACATTCTTAGAAGATAGATCACACCATAAGATATTTAGTAGCCTAATGATGATTAGGAAGTTGTATGTGCAATATATTTGATGACTTTAATATGATAAATGAAGGGATAGTCCAAACTAGAGACTTTGCCCTATTCTAGTGCCCATGATCATGCTAAGGGTAGTTGACTTTTAGAAGTCAAGCTGACCTGAGATTAGAATGTGATATAATGGTGTGAATAAACTCATGAGATGTGTTAGTTATTGGACATGATGACTAACTTGATCAATCTTATGAGTATAGTGAAGGTTGATCTTGTCAAGCTAGGTGCAAGCTTGTAAGGAATGGATCAACAAGCAAAACGAATACAAGCCTAAGGTGCAAGGAAGTGAGAGTGAATACAAGGTAAGTGTTACTTACGCAACAGACTTAAACATGTTAGATATGTGTCGAAATGGTGCTAATGCGCTTAGAATTGACTAAATTAAAGAAATCTCAAAATGGTGGAAAAACCTAAGTCCGTAAGGTCTTAAAGGTTTCCAAGCAAGTCATTGAGTCAAAAACAATGAAATCAAATCAAGTAGTGTCGCCATGGATGGCTAATTTGAAGTATTTGCCTATAAGGGCATTTTGGGAATTTTAATCATTCATTGAAGGATAAATCTAAGGACCAGGTCTTAGTGACACAAACCGGATGATGTTTTTAATTAAACAAATAACCAATGGGTTGACAATATGATTATCATGCTTTGTGAACAATCAAATAGTGTTTTGAATAGCCCATGGCCTTAACGGGTCAATTTGGGAAAAAACGACTTAATCATTTAAATCTAAGAACCGGTTCATAACGAAAAAATCTGGGTGATGTTTTTAGTTAAACTAGTGTCCAATGGATTGACAATATGATTGTTATGCATTTTGAATGGTCAAATAAGGTTTTGTATAACCTATGGCCTTAACAGGTCGATTTGGGTAAAAATCGCATAGACCTTAGTTAAACCGAAATCAGTTTATAACCCATGAAAAATTGATCAAACAAGTCACCAAGGGTGAACTTTGGACTCCCTAGAATGGTCGGGTACTTTTGGGTCAAATTGGTCGTAGGCTACTGCCAAACAAGCAAAAACACATCAGACCTTTCTGGTCGTAAACCCTTGCCTGATGGCCGTAGGTTACGGCTAGTAGTCAGTCCAACCCAACCATGGGTTTTGCTAATTTTTAACATACGTTGTAATGGCTTTTAACATACGTTAGCTAACTATATTTTGTTTTTACTTGGTTAAAACCTTAGGTATGATTTGGGAATGGATTGGAAAGATCATCAAGCACTGATATTTTGAAGAATCAAACGTATTCAAGCAAAATAAGTCCCGGGGCAAGGATCAAGTCACGAGCAACGAGCCGAACACACTCGAACACTCCAAAAGCTTCTGCAATAGAATTCCCCGATTAAAACAAAATCTTTTATACATGTTTTTAGTAACTATAATGTAAAGTTTGTTGGGACCATCTATACATGAGATTCCATTTAGTTTGGTTTTCTTAATTAATAAAGATTTAATCGGGAGAGAGTTAGATTAAGGCCAAAACCCGCAATATTTAGTGTTAATCACGTGTTTACGGGTTAGGGTCTTACAGCGACCTTATTATTTTCATTTATTTTAAATTATTTTTAGTTAAATCTATTTATTTCAATTGTCCAAACACATAAAACATAATTAAATAAAACACATACAACATAAATATATTAATATTAAACATAAATAAATACAAAATATGAAAAACATAATTAAAAAAACTTAAACATTACGTAACAATTGTTATGCTTCGACATGGTCAAAACTGTTGCGGTATCGAGCCGCATAGTTGACATGCGTGAACTCGATAGTTAATTCCTCCTCAATGCCTGGGTGCTCCCTCAAGGTGTTTGCGTAGAGGATGCTGCACCGATCACATTTATTGTTGAGATCGGTCTACTTGCGTCGGAGAGTTTCGATCGTGCAATCGTTACACCAACTTGGTGGTTGAAGCCCGCAATACACAGTCCCAGAACCTCGTATGTTACACCCCGACAGCGCACAGCGGAAAGCAAGTCATGATGTAACGGAAATGTTACCACGAAAGTTTTAGCGATTCACACCAATATTACATATGGGCATCATGCAAGCCACCCTCTAGTTAAACATATTTAAGTTCCAAATGTCAAAGAAGTTTAAAAAATGGTCAACAAAGATGTAGCGAAATAAAAGTACACATTGTTTTACAAACATAAAGGCTTAGCCTCAAAAAGTTTTAGGGTCCCATAATCATGTGAATAGTAGTGCGTGCTAAACCACACTCTCAACTCTTGTGCATTGGTACCTAAAAAACATGCTTAAAAATATGAATAAAAGTTGGCAAATTCACAGGTTTTAAGGCAAATTCACATATATTTCCTTTTTCAAAATACTATTTGATCGAATACTGAGTAAACTAAGAACCAAGTAGACTAGCTAGGTCATAAAAGCATGATCGCAACCTAAGGCCCTTAATCAAACCAGGAAATTTCTTCCCGTTTGTGCAACTATGTACACATCACATGTGTCTCTCGACGTCTTTAAAGAAGATGTTCTCCCAATGTGGCACAACGCGACTACCCTGGGAGGGGGTGTTAAACCCAATAGATCTATAAACACGATTCAAGGCTCTAAACCTAGAATTAATGATTAAGAATGCGAGGAAAAGTCCACCCTGTGGAATGACTGGCGTCCAACGCTACGTCGTGCATCTACCAAAGGCCATCTTATGTTCTATATAGTTATAGTCTGCCCATCAGACAAGCATGTTAATCCCCCGATTATAAAACGTTCAAACACATTAAAGGAAAAAGGGGTCGTGAAACTCACCTCAAGTGTAGCAACAAGCAATTCCTAGTCCAGACCGCAATCGGTTTCTAACAATACCCTATTATATGAAGGGCGACTATTTTAGCAAGCATTCTAAGTCCGTCTAAGTTATTAACCAAACTTTCCTCGACTTATTTTAATTGAAATGATTGAATTTTCATAAACCCTTACCCCATGGACCTAGTGGTGACCTTTACGAATAGTTAAGTTTAAACCTCACGTACATGCATATCGCATCTAATTACCCGACCCTCGGGTTTACTACTTATATGTTCAAACATACATCATTTCAAGTCAAATTCCATATAAATCGATTTAGTAAACCTATCAATCCATCATAATCAAATATACACATGTAGCACATAACTTCACATAGTTACTACATTTAAGACTCATTTTCAATAAATAGCCGTTTTCTACCAAACGGGGCCATTCTTATTAAACCTCATATTACAAAAAGAATGCCTAAACTTTATGGAAATCATTCAAGTATTCAACTTACGAGTCACATATCACATAGATTCACAAAATCTATTCAATTTACCCACATATGCTGACACATCGTCTTATCGCCTAATAAGACATTTCTTAGCAATTTCATCGCATACAAGTTCCCAATGTCATACATATCAACCTATGTACATTATATGAACTTAATTTCCATCCTAGGACCTGCATATAAACCATAAACAAGACCAAATTTGCTGTTCTAAAACCGTCACAAAATCTAGCCATTTCGCGCATTAAAAACCATATTTTGGCGCCTTTTATCACATAGTTTTGCATTGTAAGCATCCGTTAACATGGAAAACCTATTATACATCCTAAATGATGACTTTTATACACATTTTAAAACTAATCAATTTGTTTTACATCAGACCTGAAAATAAGTGTTTTTAACGCATAAAACTAGTCGAAAATGTGCATTTTCACGCAACTTTTGCAAATACATTTAGGTTTTTACATTAGGACATTCATGAACACTTAATCACATATTATTTTCCTTCAAAGTAAGTCATGAAAACCTGTTTTAAAATCTTTTTTGAAACATTCATTTCAAAAGCTCATATTTTGGCATTTCAAGCCGAAAAACGTAACTTGATCGTACCTGCAAGGTCTCCAACGCGTGTAGATCCTTGTTAAGTTTATTATTTGCTATTTTAGACTTATCAAAACCCTTAAATTATTATCATGATCAGATCTGTCCTAAGTCGAAAAATGGCACATACATGAACACATTAATCATCTAAGCCACATTTCAACTATCACATCCCTATACCATTTATCTTAATCAACATAAACATCAAAATATCATTTCACATCAGATCCAAAACCCTCTTGAAAAACCTCTCGCATGTTATAAAAATCTTAGTATCTAAGAATTTACAATCTTCCAACAAACAACTCAAACTATTCTATACACACACACACATGCCTCAAACTATGTTTTATAAAACCTATTAGAAAACTTATCATTGTTTGGCGAAAAACCTCATCAAAACAGAAAATATAAAAGATTTTATATAAGTTTTAGTTCAAGAAACTCACCCTTGAACACATCAAAATAGTGGGTTTTGATGCTTAAACACTCTTAAAAATCTCTTGGTTTCTTGAAGTTTGTGCTCTAAATAACCCAAAACACGTCATAACTTGATAATCGATAGTCATTTTTTTGTAAAAGATTCAATGGAAAAAAGAATATACCATGACGACGGTGATGTTACGCTAAAGAGGAAACGAAGGGAAGGGAATATGGAGAGTTTTCTTAAGTGTGTGAGAAGGAGTGTGTAAGAATGATGGAGTGTGTGTTGTGTAGTTGTTTTAATATGTAATTTTTGTATTTATTAATAATGATTAACATTAGTAACAATAATAATATTATGTGGGGGTGGGGAAGCCGGTTATGGGAAGTGTGTGTGGGTTTATATATTTTTTTTATAAACTTTATATCATAATACACACACCTTGTATTTTTATAAAAACTCCAATATGTTAAATAACTAAGATTTTTAACCATTTGGCCAGCAATAATATTCCCCATCTAAAAATATGTTAGAGGGTTCCCTAATGTGTCGGGTCTCGCATTCGCGTTAAAAACTCTAAAACACACAATTATTAGATCATAGTGATTTTCGTCCTGAAATTTTCGTGTAACCATTGCTGACTTTGGCTTAGATGGAATAAATGAGGATATTTCAGTTTCGTCAGATCTTCTCTTTCCCAAGTGAACTCTGGTCCACATTTAGAATTCCATCTGAATTTTACCAACTTGATTCTACTCCGCCTCAAATTCTGGACCTTCCAGTCCGTAACCTCAACGGGTTCCTCGACAAAACGCAGTTTGTCATCAATATTAACCTCTTCTAGTGGTATCACAAGCATCTCATCATATAAACATTTCTTCAAATTACAAACGTGAAACACATCATGGACTCTAGAAAGTTCTTGCGGTAATTTAAGTTGATAAGCAACCAGGCCTACCCTTGTGATGATCTCAAATGGTCCAACGTAGAGAGGGCTAAGCTTTCCTTGCTTACCGAACCTAACAACATCTTTCCAAGGCGAGACTTTCAACATGACCGTGTCTCCAACCTGGAATTCCAAAGGCTATCATCTATTATCCACATAACTTTTCTGTCTATCTCTTGCTGCTTTTAATCTTTCTTTGATCTGAAAGAACTTCTCCGTAGTCTCTTGAACTATTTCCGGACCAATTAAGTGTTTATCACCAACTTCTGTCAAACAGAGCGGTCAACGACACTTTCTACTATATAAAGCTTCAAATAGTGCGGCTTTAATACTAGTGTGATAACTATTATTGTAGGACAACTCAACTAACGGAAGATGAGTATCCCAACTTCCTCCAAAATCAATCACACAAGCTCGCAACAAATCTTCTAGCATTTGAATTGTCCATTCACTTTGCCCATCTGTCTGTGGATGATAAGCTGTACTCATATCCAGCCGCGTTCCCAAAGCTTTATGGAATGATCGCCAAAACCTTGATAAAAATCAATCATCTCAATCGGAAAAAATCGATATCGGAACACCATATCTAGATACAACTTCTTTTAAATACATACGAGTCAACTTTTCAATAAGATAAGTTCCCTTGATCTGTAGGAAATGTGTGGATTTAGTTAATCGATCGACAAGTACCAAAATGGAATCATAACCACTTGATGTTCGGTATAATTTCGTAACAAAATCCATCGATATAAATTCCCATTTTCATTGAGGAATCTCTTGTTGCTGAAGTAATCTTGATGGCTTTTGATACTCGGCCTTAACCTTCGCATAGGTTAAACATTTACCAACATAAGCCGCTATCTCACCTTTCATGCATGACCACCAATAATGTTCCTTAAAATCCTTCCACATTTTATCAGAACCTAGGTGTATCGAATATCTTGACTTATGGGCCTCGTCCATAACCAATTCACGCATACCACCCGTATATGGTACCCAAATACGATCCATGAAATACATTACTTCGTCAGCTTTAGGACTCAAATATCTTACCATCTTATGCAGACCTCCATTCTTCAAATTCTCTTCCTTCAAAGCTTCTCGTTGTGTTTCTCTGATTTGAGCTGTAAGGCTCATATGAATTGTCAAACCTAATGCACGAACACGTAAGGATTTAAAATTTTCCTTTCTACTTAGAGCATCTGCAACAACATTCGCTGTTCCCGGATGATAACGAATCTCACAATCATAATCGTTGAGTAACTCAAACCATCTTCGCCGCCTCATGTTAAGCTCGTTTTGGTCAAAGATATGTTGAATACTTTTATGATCCGTGTAGATGGGTATACTTAGTACCATAAAGATAGTGTCTCCAAATCTTGAGCGCAAAAATCACAGCTCCTAATTCTAAGTCATGTGTTGTGTAATTTTCACAGGCACATTAAATTGTCTTGATGCATAAGCTATGACTTTATCATTCTGCATCAATATGCCACCTAAACCTTAATGCGAAGCATCACAATACACCACAAAACCATCGTTTCCATCGGGAAGAGATAATATTGGTGCAATACACAACTTCTGCTTTAGAATCTGGAAAGCCTCCTCTTGCTTTTCAGTCCATTCTTACTTTTGGTCTTTTTGAGTTAACAGTGTCAAAGGCTGCACTATCTTAGAAAAATTACCAATAAACCTTCGGTAATATCCTGACAAACCCTAAAATTGACGTAGTTCCGTGGGACATTTAGGCGCATCCCAATTCTTGATCGCCTCAATCTTTGCTGGATCTACGTGAACACCTTCCTTGTTAATGACCTGGCGTAAGGAATGAACTTCTCGCATCCAAAACTCACACTTTGAGAACTTCGCATATGACTTCTCTCTTTTCAACAATTCCATAATAAGTCTCAAGTGTTGCTCATCATCTTCTTTATTTCGTGAATAAATAAGTATATCGTCAATGAATATTATAACAAACTTCTCTAAATACGGTTTACAAACCCTATTCATAAGATCCATAAACACTGCAGGTGCATTTCTTAGACCTAACGGCATAACTAGAAACTCATAATGGCCATATCGCGTCCTAAACACGGTCTTCGGAATATCTTCTTCCACAATCTTCAGTTGATGATAACCTGATCTAAGGTCAATTTTCGAATAGAAACTCGATCCTTGTAATTGATCAAACAAATCATCAATTCTAGGCAACGGGTATCGATTTTTAATAGTAAGTCTATTCAACTCCCTATAATCAATACACATCCTAAACATTCCATCTTTCTTCCTAACGAACAACATAGGTGCTCCTCAAGGAGAATAACTCGGTCTAATAAATCCTTTATCCAACAACCTTTGCAATTGATTTGAAATTTCTTGCATTTCTGAGGGTACTAATCGATAAGGGGACTTAGCTATTAGTGCAGCACCGGGTACAAGATCTATTCGAAATTCTAACTGCCTTGAAGGCGGCAAACCGGGTAAATCTTTTGGAAAAACTTCGGGATACTCTCTAACTATATAGAATCTCCCAAGTTTCTTTTCTTCAGCCTTGGTGTTAACAACACTAGCTATAAATGCTGGATAACCTTTCCGTAGAAACTTATGCTCCTTCATTACATTGATCAACTTCAATGACTTCTTCTTAGTCTCACCACGAGCAACCAAAATCTCATTGTCTGAAACTGGAATATGGACTAACTTCTCATAACAAACGACTTCTGCTCGATTCTTGGATAACCAATCCATTCCTATCACTATATCAAAACTTCCGAGTTCTACCAGTAAAAGATCAATACTAAACACATGATTTTCGAGTTGCAAAGTACAACCTCTAATTATCTGGTCAGTCTCTATCGTTTTACCATTGGCTAACTCTATAGAATAACTTTTATTTAATTCATTTGATTTCAAACCTAACAACGGTTCAAATTTCTTCGAAACAAAGCTCATATCAGCTCCGGTATCAAACAGAATAGTTGCAAAGTGACTACTGACAAGAAACGTACCGGTCACCACTGTAGGATCCTTGCGAACCGCGCCCGCGTTCATCTCAAAAGATCTACCCCTTGCATTCGTCCCATGAAGCTATGGGCAATCCCTCTTAAAATGTCCTTCAGCTCCGCACTTATAACAACCTTGGTCAATCTTGCCTTTGCCTGCAACATCTGGAAGTTTTGTTCTACATTTCGGGGCCATATGCCCATAACAACTACATCTTTCACAAATAACCACCTTGCAATTACCGGTATGCTGTGTGTTACACTTCCGACACATGGGTGTCACTTCTTCAACCTTCTTGTTCTCACTAGCATTTGCAGCAAACAACTTCCCCGAATCATGATTCTTTTTCTTCTTTATCCCAGACTGCTTCTTTGAACTACCAGACCATTCCCTTTTGCTACCAGACAACCTCGCTTCCGGTTCAGAACTCTTCTCAACCACATCAATCAGCTTCTTACCAGTTTCACCTTTCTAAACCAACGTTCCCATTCTAATCGCATCATCAGTCAAGGAATTCACTAAAGAAATAGCACTTTGCATCGTATTTGGTTTAGAAGAAGAAGCTACCATTCCTCTGATTTGAGGAGCTAAACCCTAAATATAACGTTCAACATGAACAAACTCTAGTATAACCAATCGAGGAACCAATCTAGCCAACTCATTAAACCTAGTCGTGTAAGCCTTTATCTCTGTTCCTTTCATAATCAGAGTCCAAAACTCAGCTTCAATCTTTTGCATCTCGCTGCGAGGACATCATCTCTCAATAAAATATCCTTCAATTCATTCCATGAAAGACTATACGCAACATCTTCACCCAATGCTTGAACTTGCTTATTACACCAAGTAAGTGCATCGTCCTGAAAAAAGAACATACAACATACTTAACCTTCTGAGAAGCAGAACAGTTGTTGATCATCATAACTGATTCCGTTTTCTCGATCCATCTAATGATATCCAATGGACCTTCAACACCTGAAAATGTACGGGGATGACAAAACTAAAACGTCTTATAACTGCAACCTTGTTCTAGGTTTCCTAACGAGCTTCCAATATGGGTTCTTTCACCTGTGCCACCTGCCTCGTCCTTGCGAACCACTACCGGTTGCATCACCTCCTAGTGCACCACCACCTGGTGTACCACCGCCTGGTGCGCCACTACCACGACCTCTAACTAATCCTGAATTAGCGTCACGCTGATCGAAGAAAAAGTTCACTTATTGGGCTATCATTCTAGCTAACTGCTTAGGTGATATGGAAAGTGTAGAACCTCATCCCTCATCATTAGCTTGCGTTATGGGTGCCATATTTCCTTTTCTATATATTTGAGAAAATATACGTAAGAAATAAGCTAAGTGATTTAGGAAGTAATAGTGTTGCGTATTATGATCATTACAAAATGACATCCATACCAACAATATTAACCATAAATCACATAACACCATCAACGAAAAAACCAAAATAACAGGAAAACAACAATGAACGACAAAAGAAAGGATAAATGACCATGATTTACATACATCCATAAGCACGTGGTACCATAATATTCGATTACATCACGGACAACTTGTTCATATTGTTTACAAAAGATCATACCACCAAAATACAAAGTTTTGGGAGATCACAATAAACCAAAAAAGGTGTAACGAATGCCACCATATTAAGTTCGTCCTACCAAAATACCAAAACATAGTGCCTACAATGTCTGTAACCAATATCATGATGAATATCACGGAGACCTACCTCCACGGAGGACAAAAGCTATGAAGAGTAGTACAACCATCGATAGTGCCACAGCCGCACTATATCGCTCCTCTGCAATCGCCAATCGCTGCTCCAACCCAACCATGCTCACCTAAGTATCTTCCAACTTTGTTTCTGTTTTAGCAATCTTCTTCTTGGCATCCATCATATCACCCTGCATGACTATGAAATCCGACCCTAATCTCTGGATACATGCAAGTTGTCGATCCCTAGCCTCACTATCCATAATAGAATACTCCTCCACAGAAGCCATCCTGTTATCTATGCCCTCAACTCTACTATCCATGGAACCTACTGACTATCCATAGTCGAAAACCTCTCATGTAACGAATCAATCCTATCGCCCAGAACATCCAACCTATGCTCTTACCTACCAGTCCTATGATACAAAGTGTCCGCCCTCATGTCCAATGAAACGTACCTACCCTGGAGTGCAGTAATCCTATGGCCTGTACAGGATCCACGTGCTGCCAAGGTAGCTACAGTATGTGCTATAGACTCTTTCGTGAACACTAGCAGCAGATGAGGACCCACCTCTCTCATATGCACACGTGATACCCTCTATCTGTGCCCACTCACTCAATTGTCTAGGCAACCATTTCCAGCTATCCAACTCAAGCTTCCTAATCTTACATCTAGAAGAGGACTGCTCCTCTGTACCCAATGTCCTCTTGCGTATAGGCTATGCATCAGTCGACATGGTACTAGTAACATGAACACTTGGCTGGGGTCTCACGGGTCTGAACATAGCAAATAATCCATCGTTCCTAGGCTCTAAAGGCAACATAAAAGCAGGCACATGCCTACAAGAGAAGGGTGCCTCCAACAACTATGGGCTCAGGAACAACTACGGCTCAGGAACAACTACGAGTGCTACTACAGGCTTAACTACTGCCGGTGAAACTACCACGGGCTCTAATACAGCTGGTGGTACTGCCACCCGATCATCATCCTGCTCTACTAACCAAGCAACTCAAGGCACATCGATATCCATATCCTCGTTAGCCATAAGGGCCGCTGGTTGAATCACTAAAATGCGCGGAGCATGTGGGGGGTCACTAGAGTCAAAAGATGAATACGACATCGTAGGAGTCTCTATATCACTCTCGGAAACAGATAAGCTAATGTAAGAAGAAACCATGATATGTGACAAGAATTATCCGCACTTAATAAATATTTAATTAAATAACATAATTAATCACATAAGCACAATAAATAGTATAACGTAAGAACATAACTATTCTTAATACTATTCCAAGGTACTCTATACATGATGCATATTAAAACTTTAAATGTTCTACAAAATAATTTGAGAGTGTTTATGGTTATAGTATGGACCTTAAAAGTTTTTAATTATCTATAACCATCGCTCTGATACCAACATCTGTCACACCCCGACAGCTCACAGTGGAAAGAAAGTCATGAGGTAACGGAAGTTGTTACCACGAAAGTTTAGCAACTCACACAAATATTACATATTGACATCTTTCAACCACCCTCTAGTTAAACATAGTAAAGTTCCAAAGGTCAAAGAAGTTTAAAAACATGTTCAACCAAGATGAAGCGAAATAAAAGTAAACATTGGTTTACAAACATAAAGGCGTAACCTCAAAAAGTTTTAGGGTCCCATAATCATGTCCATAAGTAGTGGGTGCTAAACCGCACTCTTGACTCTTATGCATCAGTACCTGAAAACATGCTTAAAAATATCAACAAAAGTTGGCGAGTTCACATGTTTTAAGGCAAATTCACATATTTCCTTGTTCAAAATAATGTATGATCGAGTAATGACTAAACTAAGAACCAAGTAGACTAGGTAGGTCATACAAGCATGATGGCAACCTAAGGCCCTTAATCAAACCAGGACATTTCTTCCCGTTTGCGCAACAATGTACACATCACATGTGTCTCTTAGCGTCTTTAATGAAGATGTTCCCCAATCTGGCACAACCCGACTGCCCTGGGAGGGGGTCTCAAACCCAATAGATCTATTAACACGATTCAAGGCTCTAAACCTAGAATTAATGATTAAGAATGCAAGGAAGAGTACACCCTGTAGAATGACTGGTGTCCAACGCTACGCCGTGCATCTACCAAAGGCCATCATATGTTATATATACTTCTAGTCTACACATCATACAAGCATGTTAATCCCCCGATTATAAAACGTTAAAAAAACATTTTAAAGAAAAAGGGGGCGTTAAACTTACCTTAAGCGTAGCAACAAGCAATTCCTAGTCCGAACCACAATCCGTTTCTAACAATATGCTATTATACGAAGGGTTATTTTAACAAACATTCTAAGTCCGTTCAAGTTATTCATCAAACTTTCCTCGACTTAGTTTAATTGAAAAGATTAAATTTTCATAAACCCTTACCCCATGGACCCATTAGTGACCTTGACGAATGGTTAAGTTTAAACCTCTCGTACATGCATATCACGTCTAATTACCCAACTCTTAAGTTTACAAATTATATGTTCACATGTACATCGTTTCAAGTCAAATTCCATATAACTCGAATTAGTAAGCCTACCAATCCATCATAACAAATATACACATGTAGCACATAACTTCACATAGTTACTACATTTTAAACTCGTTTTCCATAAATAGCCGTTTTCTACCAAAACGCGGCCATTCTTAGTAAACCTCATATTACATAAAGAACACCTAAAGTTTATGGAAATTATTCAAGTAATCAACTTACGAATGACATATCACATAGATTCACAAAATCTATTCACTTTACCCACATATGCTAACACTTCGTCTTATCGCCTAATAAGACATTTTCTAGCAAATTCATCGCATACAAGTTCCCAATGTCACATATCAACCTATGTACATAATATGAACTTAACTTCCATCCTAGGACATGCATATAAACTATAAAACACGACCAAATTTGCTGTTCTAAAAGAGTCACAAAATCTAGCCATTTCACACCTTAAAAACCATATTTTGGCAACTTTTATCAAATAGTTTTGCCATGTAAGCATCCGTTAACATGGCAAACCGATTATACATCCAAAATGATGACTTTTATACACATTTTAACACTAATCAAGTTGTTTTACATCAGACCTGAAAACAAGTGTTTTTAACGCATAAAACTCGTCAAAAAATTGCGTTTTCTCGCATTTTTTTATAAACTATATACCATAATACAGGCACCTTGTATTTTTATAAAAAATCCTAATATGTTAACTAATAAAAGTTTTTACCCATTTGTCCAATAATAATATTCTCCATCTAAAAATATTCATTTTTAGCTAATTAGATTATATTAGGGGTTCTCTACTGTACCGGGTCTCGCATTCGCGTAAAAACTCTAAAACACGCAATAATTAAATCATAGCAATTTCAGAACTATCAGTCATAGTCTTTATTGGTTTAATAATATTTTCTTTTCGAAAATATTATTTCATGCCAAACCAAGCATTACGGGTCAAAACTAGACTTTTCACAGTTAACCGGTCGTCACAATGTCCAATACGGTAATTTATCGCCTTGCGATACGCAATTCATAAAATTCACCATAAATCTTTTAACATGTTTGGACTTTGCTAATGCATTTACAAAGACTCTAATTATCACCAATTAAGTCTAACATGCTATTTTTTATATTATTTTAATAATTAATCTACTGTACGGATAGTACTTGAAATTTGGCAGTTGTCACATATCGTAACCCCCCCCCCCCCCGAGTGGAGGCGACAGTCTAGTTGTTGTAGGGCAAGGTCGTTCTTTGCGTCTTGGTAGCACATTACCAAGGCGATTTCCTCCTCCTCGTTCCAACACGCCATTTTTTGAATTTGAAGTGTGTTAACCGTGGGTTTAGAGTGAATGTAAATCACCACAGGTGTGTGTGTATATATAGGCTTTTATTTGATATTTTTGCTCACAAAATTTATTGTTTTACCGTTGTTAGCTACGGTTTTGAACGCAAAATTTAAAGTTTCTAACCATATCCTGCCACCATACATTTAAAGTTATCTAATCGTGTGAAAAAAAATAAACTTTCCATATATATATATATCATTTAAATGAAAAATAAATAAATGAATCAGTGAAGTATTGTCTAAAAAAAACCATTTCACTAAAGTGATTGTGGCAGTGCAGGATTGGTAGAAATAAGTAAAATTAAAAAAATGGAGTGCCTCTTGTACCCTTAAACTGTGTTTTTTCATCTCAAAGAACCTTCAACGGTAATAGGCAACGGTTAAATATCTGTTTTCTAGAAATCCCATCTTACTCAATATGTTGTTATTAGAAAGTCCATGTTCCCCAATAAAATCCCATTTAACGCCCTGAGGGATGGTATTGCCGGCGTTTTCAGGTGTGAATTCAAACGATACATGCCCCAACACAGATGGTCTTATAAGTTCTATATTATGGAAAGGAAATTAGCATTTAAAAAAAAGTAGAATAACTACAGTTATAAATTTACTTGGCCACTATATTTCATATGTTAGTGCTTATCGACTACAAATTAACTTATACTTACAAGCATGTTATATTTTTAGGAGTTGAGTTATCCTATAAAAGTTAAGAAAAATTAGAAAGAGTACGAAATCAAAAGAAAATGACATGTGCAAAGAATAAACAAGCGGGAATGGTAGTTTTGTCAAGATAAGAAAAAAATATATACATACAAATCACATGCTATTTCCCTCATTTTTCAAATGTTTTTAACTTTTTTATACATTATCTTTTTTTATAAATAAAATTATACCATAAAATGAACATCTGTTTATCTTTAATATGATTACCCTATTGTTATACTTTAAAAAAAAATGAAAACCGAGTTGTGAAGATAACGTAAAACACAATGAGTACCAAATAAAAAATGCAATGAACAATAGATTATAAAACACAATAAATAGCAGAATAAAACACAATGGACGATATACTAACAACACAAATGAACATCATCAGAGTAAAAAAAAAAAAACAATGGATATTAGACTAAAACAGAATGAAACACAATATACACCAAAAAACCAAAACCAAGTAACATAAAACACAATGAATAAAGTAAAACAAAGTAAAAAAGCATAATAAAAACATAATGGACAAAGTTAAATCATATATAGGCTAAAAAACATAATGAACATTTTATAACACACACATGCATACTATAACATAATGAACGAATAGAAGCCACAATGAAGTAAAAAAAAAACAGTTAACATGTATAAACAGTTAGCACGTATTTTTTTATTTATTGTGTAACAATGTGACACTCATAGTAAAGATTAAAAAATGCCCGTTATTATGGTGATTTTTTGTTAAAACTATCGTATGAAAAAAGTTATATACGTTTTAAAATAATGGGGGAAATTGGCATTGGAGAGTGAAAGTCAACGAATGTTGTTTTTGCTTTTATGTCTTTTCTCTAATTTAATATTTAATTTCTTTCGTCAAACTAGCTCCAACCTTTTAAATCGAAGATCAATGGACCAAATTCCTAAACACCCTTCCTAAAAATGCCCTTTGTATTTAATCTAACATTTTTTAATATAAAAGTATATCAACAAAAAACAAATAATTGAATTCCGTGGGTTTTCATTGTTTAGCATACGTATCCCAAATCCCAAATACATATATAGATAATAACGACCGTTTGGCAATTGGCATGGAGGAATACAATTTCCAATTCGGTTTTGAGACAAAATTGATTACTATGCGTGAGGGGTTATCCATGGACAAATTGGATCCCAAACACAAAATGATAAAAATATCACTGTTTATACTTGATAATATAATCCGACTAAAATACCTAAGGTAATCCTGAAATTCACCCGGCTATACTTGAGGGAGTGTGATTAGACACTTAACATAATCCGATAACAAAAATTTAACCTCAGTGTGACGTTCAGTTGGTAACTCAAACAAACTAAAAAATAAGGAATCAAGAAATCAGTAGTTTTAAGTATAAATTATTTTTCAAATATTTCATTTTTACATTGATAAAAAATCTTTTACATACTTTTTCGGAACTTATGCATATAAAAACCTGTAAAGGCCATTAAAAAAATTTGTAGATTTTTTTTTTTTACGTTTTTTGGCTATTTTTTTTTAGAGTAAATTGCCAAATTCGTCCTTGAGATTTGACCAGATTTGCTAGATCCATCCAAAACAAGTTTTTTTTCTCACCTGGACCATTTAGGATTATGTGTAAATGCGAAATCCATCCAAAAAGTAAACACAGTGAATTTGATCAATTAAATGGGGGCTGATATGGTCATTTTGCTTGTTAAACGAAGGGCAAATTGGTAAATTAAATATATTTAATTTCTTTTTTTTATTCCTTTTTAAAAACTTAAGTGGGACCCACCACCTACCTCCTTCTTCACCTTTCACCTACTTCATTCTTCAACTTTCACCATCATCACTAACCACCATCT
>JAUTDX010004709.1:0-28298 GCA_030844895.1 Ambrosia x helenae
ATTTGTTTTTATCACTAACCATATCAAGTGATAAAGTGTGAAAAGTTTGTCTCTTAATTATAACCCTACAGCTAATAGTTAGCAAATCCCTTTATTTAAGTTCACAAGTTTGTCAATTCTTGGGTGTCCATCATACACTTGACCTATGGCTTGATACTCTCGTATATCATTAAATTAGATAAAACACATCAAAACTAGTATTAAGAATGTGTTGATGTAAATGATGATTTAGTGGGAGTGAGTTGAAAGATTTGAGAGGGCACCATGTGCCTATAATGGTATATTAAAGGGATCTATTTTTGGAATAATGTATATTAGTATTTAATGATTAATGATGTATGATTGATGGTGATGTATACTAATAATTGGTCACTACTAAATGAGAACTAAGGTAGGAAGCCCTCATGTGACCTATCCCTATGAACAAAGTGACTGCACTAGGACCCAACCATAACAACCAACTACTCTACCTCCATAAAATTCTTGGATGTTATTATTTATACCTAGGGTGGTGGAGGATTTGGTCTTGAGTAGGGGATCAGGCAAGGAGTAGTCGATCGGCTACGCCGCTTCCATCCTTTAGTGTACGAAATTTAGAGTACCATTCTTGGTTGGTAGTAACCCTAGGTAGTGTGTGTTGTATATAAAATGGTTGGACATATGGTTTGGGACCTTCAAGCACCACACCCTTCAATTTAAATTTATAGGGTAATGTTAGGGTAGTGTAGAACAAATTTGATGTGGCAGAGCGCATGTGATTGGAGGGTGTTAGGGTACCTTCTAGCACCACACCCACTTACAATTTCCATTAATATCAAAACACCACTTGTAAGACATTGAGGTATATATGAATCAATACAACATGCATGATTCGACGTTTACTGTGAAAACAATCCTACCTTTGTTCATTGGTACATACATTATTGGCGTGGAATGTTGAATCAGACTTCTTTATAGATAAAAAGAAGAAATTGGAAAAAGAATTTTTCACCGTGTATTCTCTTTTCAAATGGATTGAATAATTGGCTAACATCAAGATGACAGCTTTAAGAACTTGTTGGAGTGTAGATACATTATAGGAGGCGACTACTTTGGCTCCTTGTCACTTCAATCATTAATTATTCTGAACTCGTGCTTAATTGCCAGAGGCGTCCTCACAGATTTACCTATCTATTCGAGCCGTTAAAAAATATGGTCCTTTAGACTTTAATAAATTAAATAATTTAAATTCATTGTCATGTACGATCAATATATAGCAATAAACATAACAATTAGCAAAAAAATAGTATTATAGTGAGTAAAATTACAACCATAATAGGCTAGTATTTAACCATGATTCGTAAAACTCTCCTAGCATTCTTGCTAGCATATTGGTGGATCAATTCTTTGCAGTATATACAATCAAGAGATTTCTTTGTTGGTAGCTATCATTGATAACTCGCTAAGTCCTTTTTAGGACATTGTGGATCGTAAGTATGATTTCAACAACTTTAATTTTTAAAAACTCATTTCTAGAATGTCCAATAATATTCTATATGCAATGCAGGCATTTAGGAAATAACGTTCTTCTTTTATATTCTCCAAAACATCTATAGGGTCGCTAAATTTTTGTGATGTCAAATAACTTCAATTCTGAATAGAAATTATAGTGTTGTTTTTTTTATTTAGCAGGTTGAATAGGTATTATGCTTATAAATTTATGTGCTTTAAGTTAATAATATTTAAGTTTTAAATTGATTATTATTGGCCAAAACATTGTAATATTAATGAGTTTTCTATTTAAAAAACACACACACACATATAGGAAAATTTATAAAAAAATATAAAAAATTGGGCCCTGGATAAAAATGGGCCCAAGCCGATGGCCTTCCCGGCTTGGGCCATAGACGCCCATGTGAATTGCCATATACTCTTTGTGTGTTGTGGCCTGCGAGCGACCAAGCACGAGCAAGCCAACGAGCCATGTGGCACACGAACATCACAGCCCTCACGCGTTAACGGTCCCGCAAGCAAGAAGACGGGAGCCTGCTCACGTGGATTAGCGAGGAAATAAATGAAATTGTTGCAAGTGGGAACGAAGGCACGAGTGAGCAGGCTCACCTTGAGGAGTTTTTTGCATATAGAGCGACATTTCCCACAACAGTTTCACCTATATTGCCATTCTCTCCTAATTTTCAAAACTAATGTTATCGCCATTATCAGTGACGAAATAAATACCTGTTTCTTACACAATCTGGAAAAGTTGGTACCTGCCATGTTCGCCGTTAGTAATGGCGAATCTTGCCCCTGTTTGCCGTTAGTAATTGCGAAAGCTGCCACTTCTGCCACGAATTGATTGATCGTCATTGCAAATGGCGAAAAGTAAAAACTTCACGGGATCCTCCAAGCTTTCAAAATAAGTAATCCGGTTGCATCCTTTTGTGAGCATGTTCCCTTCTTAACCTTCCTTAACTTTTAACAAACTCCCATTCCTTATCTCTTTGTTAACTCAAATTCCACTATTGTTTTTTACAAGTTTCATCACCAATGGCGAATCAATATACTTGTGGTCCTTGCAAAACAAATTTATTGTTTCTAAGCGGAACAGGATAAACACCGGACAGACTACATATTTGCTGATCCTGATAAATTAAAAAACGAGGGGTTATCATGGGTAAGAAAAGGATGCGAGAAGCTTTGGGGTCAGGCAAATCCCATCCATCCCAATGTTATAAAGTATATACGTTTTCCTGGTTTTGTTGGCATTCTCATATGTGATTGTCTAGGGGTGGACAATGCATTGATAACTGCATTAGTCGAAAGATGGAGACTTGAGACAAATACATTTTACATGCCCTTTGGTGAGGTCACAGTAACCGTACAAGACGCAGAGGTTTTGTGGGGCTTAAAAATTGATGATCCAGAAATTTGTGGGAGTGATCAAAAATTTAGTAATGAAACTACTAGAGGTGACTTCTATCGTTGAACATGTATTATTTTGGAGGATAGTGCTCTCAAAGGCCAAAGAATAAATACACCCTATGTCATGAAAAAGTTAACTAAAACTCCCTTTCCTAAAAATCCAACTGAGCACGAATGCCTCCAACGTGCCCGGACGATTTTCTTCTTTTAATTGGTGTACACCTTCTTCAAACCTCTGCTACCAACTGGGTTGAGGTTAAATATTAACCTATCTAGCCGATTTACCAATGTGCGGATGGTATAGTTGGGGTAGTGATGTGTTAGCCTTTTTGTACGTGTAGGATCGGTTTTAAACAAAGAAACAATATGATCACACGAGTATTGACGTATCAGGTGCGGAAACCCTAATTGTCATGCAAAACGATAAAAACCGTAATAAAAACACAATAAGAATCATTTTCAACTTGTTTTCATTAACTTTAATATCATAAAACGTTTACAGACTCAAGTTAACAAAAACACACACTTAAAGGTGTAAATGACTTCTCTAAGACACACACACACAAATGACCAACAACTCTAATAACCGTCAACAACTAACACTACATATAAGCAATTTCATTCGACCTATTGTGTGGTCGAACCAACTGGTTCGACCCTGACCAAGTATGAATCAAACATAAACTACTTCATTCGACCTTATAGATATTGATTCGACCTGTCGATGACCGAACCAAACACAAAATAAACAAACGTTCTTCAACACTCCGAAAATCTTGACTTTTGTAATCCGAAAGCTACATACACATATAGAATATGCATATACAGTATGGGTGTGGGAGAGATTGCCTTGTACAAAGCCTACGTTAGATCTCTCTCTAATAAACTGGGAAAAAACGTATGATCCTAGGTACGTCTTACAGTAATTTAATATATAACTTAGAAACTTTACAGTAATGTAATTTATTTTATTTGATATTAACTTATTTTTGTTTTAACAGGTGGCAAGACTGTTCATTGAGTTATACAAGGACCGTTTCGCATGTCTTAAGTGCGTACCGGTCAGAGTTTAACTCCTTGTCCGCCTCTTCATTTATCTGGACCCCCGTATGATTCCATTTTATATAGACTACCAGAGATGTGTCGAGATGGTGAAAAAATATGGAGAATTGAGACATACTTAATTTGTTGAGATATTGTGGAACCCAATTATCGTGGACGGGTCCTGCGCCAGTTTGGGATGTTTCATCCTGTCCAACAAATCCATTTATTTCTAAAGAAATTTATGAAACGCTTCACTCAGCAGGGCGTGTTGGCGGAAAAGTTATTAACTAGCGGTCTGTACGTGAATTCATAGGAATACCATTAGGCGAACGTTGTCTCTCAACCGGTGTCGAGTTCAATATTCGCAAATGACGAATACATGTGGTGGTTTCTCAACCATTCGGTTATGTTTATAGGAAACCTAGCAAACACGAACTAAGGAGGGCATGGGTTTCCCAACGACGGGGGCAAGTTTCAAATCTTTGTATGAAAAGCTATATTAAATTGTCTAATTCAATTTATTATTTATTATTTTTTTTCAAAATGTAATGCTAACACGTATCATATTCATGCAGGGGGATTTTTTAAGTCTGGTTTACAACGTATCATATTTGTTGTTGTTCTTGCTGCTGTTGTTGTTGGTGGTGTTGGTGTTGTTGTACGTGGTGGTGTTGCTGTTGTTGGTGTTGGTGTTGGTGTTGGTGTTGGTGTTGTTGTTGGTGTTGGTGTTAGTGTTGTTATTGTTGGTGGTGGTGGTGTTGGTGTTGGTGTTGCTGTTGTAGTTGTTATTGGTGTTGTTGTTGTTATTGGTGGTGGTGGTGGTGTTGGTGTTGTTGTTGGTGGTGGTGGTGTTAGTGTTGTTGTCGGTGTTGTTGGTGATGTTGTCGGTGTTGTTGGTGTTGTTGGTGTTGTTTTTGTTGTTGTTATTGTTGTTGCTGCTGTTCTTATTGTTGTTGTTGTTGTTGTTGTTCCTGTTGTTGTTTGTGCTGTTGTTGCTGTTATTGTTGTTGGTGCTATTGGTGGTGTTGTTGATGATGATGTTGTTGTTGTTGTTGCTATTGGTGCTATTGGTGGTATTGTTGATGTTGCTGTTGTTGTTGTTGCAGTTGTTGTTGTTCCTGCTGGTGCTGCTGTTGCTGCTGCTGTTGTAGTTGTTGTTGTTCATGTTGGTGCTATTGGTGTTGTTGTTGTTACTGTTATTGTTGTTGTTGTTGTTGTTGTTGCTGTTGCTGTTTCTCTTGTAACTGTTGTTGGTGTTGTTGTTGCTGTTGTTGTTGGTGTTGTTCTTGTTGTTCCTCTTGTAACTGTTGTTGCTGTTAGTGTTGCTGTTGCTGATGTTATTTTGTTATTGTTGTTGTTTCTGTTGTTGCTTTGTTGTTGTTGTTGTTGTTGTTTCTGTTGTTGCTTTGTTGCTATTGTTGTTGTTGCTGCTGCTGCTGCTGTTGTTGTTGGTTGCGGTGGTGTTCCTGTTGTTCCTGCTGCTGCTGCTGTTGCTACTCCTGTTGTTGGTGTTATTAGTGCTGTACGTTGTTGCTACTGTTGTTGATGTTGTTTTGTTGTTGCGCACATAGAGTAACAAACATTCACGAGCTTAAATGAACAAATTTAAAGGAATTAACGTTTATGAAAATAAATGAACAAACCAGGTATGTGTTCATGTTCGTTCATTTATTAAGTAAACTAAAATAAACGAACTTGCTGACGAACGGTTGACAAATAGTTCATAAAACATTTAGTTCATTTACAAGCCTAGAGTTGGATACTTTTGAAAAGCATGAGAGATGATGCTTTCAGAGGGACTTGAATATCATGCTACAAGCACTTCCTTGTGTCATATAGGAAGCATAAACAAACAATTATATATTTGGCATGCTTATTTATTTATTTTTGAATGGCTAATGTTATCTCCAATCTATTTTCCACTAAATTAATCTAAACTTACCCAGGTTTTGAACATGAAACCTCTCCTTTAAGAGACATAAGTTTCTACTAAGTAGGTTAGCCTCACTTTGATTCATCTGCTTATTTAATCTAGAAAAGTAAACACTGAGAGAGAAGAGAGGGTGCATGTTGCTTCTCAATCCCTAATTTAACTTAAACTACCTATCTCTTGTTTTGGTAAGTGTCAATGGCATTAGTACATGAACTTTTATGTCACACTCTCTTTAATTATTATTCCAAGCAAACACGATACTTTATTTTTGAACAGCTAACAAATAAAAGTACGGCTACCTGGGTAACCCAATATGACACAACTATATTTGCATTAGATTTTCTTGTAGTAAGAGAAGTGACATTGGAAGAAGTTTCATGTTTTGTGTCTCAAACGGGTAGGTGAAGTGACTAGCACCAAGTTGACATTAGAAACTTGTACGAACTTGGATATGCAAAAGAGGAAGGCTACGTTGGCTCATCGTCAAACAATCATCAGTTTTCTTTACCTCGCATTTAAAACTCATTTTTTTAAAATCGCTGATGGTCTCATTTTCGTGTTTTGATTTCTCTAGACTTTCGGAATATCATTGACGGTAAATTCTAACATTTTAGAACTAGTCTACCTTTTTTGCTTCTGCTGTGGAACAAAGTCTAAAGTCTAGTATAAATCCCAACATGGACCACTCTAAATAGATTTTATGGTATCATTATGATGGCCAATAACAAATTTTGTGTTAGAAGGTTTACCTTAAATAAAAAAGGGACATAGAGATAATGCAAAAAGAACATAGCAATAAAAGCAAAAAAAAAAAGATGACAAGGATAAACAAGAGACATGGAATGATGTCAATGACACTCACAATGGTAAAAAAATTTCAACTTTTAGTAAATAGGGGTAGTTTCTTCAAATTGGGACACAAATAATGGTTTGCAAGAATCTTAAAAATAAATAAATAAATAAAAACTAGTAACTAGTTGTATGAAACAAAAATAGATGCAATTTTGTATAACTTAAGACAATTTCCACATAAAGATATATAGATACCAGACTCTAGACCCCACCTACATTATTATGTCCACTTGGATATGGGAGGCCAGTGTATAATGCCAATACTTCTTTCTTGAGTTCTAAAATCTGTCACCAATTAAATCACACATGAAATACTTGCAGTTGATCCCCATTCTACACCACTAGTCTTCTGTTGAGCCCAAAACATTAGCATTCAATTCTTCTCTAGAACAAAAAAGCTAGAAAGCAGTAAAAAAGAATCAATAAATAAATACTCACTTGGTTCTACACATTCTGTGTCCTCTCTAAACAAGAAAACATGTGTTAACTGCTTATTCTTGGAGCTTTTAACCGAAAAAGGCAACTTACTTTCGGTTTATTACTCAGGTTATGTATACCTTAGAAGAAGATAAACAGGAGATCAATAAAAAATTGGGATGCATGAATGGGATTTTTCAGATCTTTGATCGGCGTTACCTACTTGGCCAACGCCGCCATGGCAATCATGACAAGAAGCTACCTCAAGGTGTGTGTGCTTTATAGTAATTTTTATGTTCATTTGCAAAACGTTTGATTATGAATTTCTAAGGTCTTCCATTATGGCTAACTAAGTTTCTTAATTGTTAAATACTTGACAGAAATGTAATTAGAATGGATAACATTATACTTTAAAGCAACTAGTGTGTTGAGTCTATATATGTTTTATGAAAAAACTTACAAAACAGATTGTCCTACCATTTCTCGTGAATTGTTCATGAGCAAACTATATGCATATAATCATGTAATTAACTTCTGACCATTCACATCTGGCTTGATTGAGAGTCTGATCTTAAACTGGTAAATAGGTAACAATAAAATTAGCTTCACAGGAAACATAGTATATTTTTTATGCACAAAACCTTTAAATCAATAAAAGTTAATACCACAATAAATTAATTAACATGGTTTGTTTTTACATAAAATAGAATCTCTTAACCTTATTTTTCTTAACTTAAAAAATACATGAATTTCGTTTTTCCAAGTTAATTTTGTTGTATTAAAGTCCATAAACTTGTCTGATATGCATGTTTAGGGACTTTAATATACCACAAGTGGGGTGTGTCTATTGTTTATAGGTTTAGTGATTTTAATATACTAAAATAGGTTGAGTGATTATTTTTGGAAAATAAGAAATTATGTATGAAATAATAAGTTACATTATTACTGAAATATTCCAATTTTCTACGAACCGATAAATTATGGAAAATTATTATATGTACAAAATATATTTTGGGCCAAGCCAACGTGCAGCCCACACCACACACATTGTGGATTTGTGTCACCTCTATGTTTCAAATGATAATTAACGTTGAGTAGTTAAGGTTTCATCATCTAATTATTTATAAACTTGTGTTTTAGGTAAAAGTATTACTCACAACAAAATCAACAATGCATCAGATAAACTCAAGGTAAGACCAAGATTTGTAGTATAGATTCATTATCTCAACCATGATATTATGATAACATTTCAAACCAAAAAGCTCAGTTTTGGTAACTCACAGGACCAGGGCCCGAATACGGCCACGAAAGAAAAACATAGAGAATCATTTGAATCATCAAGAAACTCGTTTTCTTCTTCGCGTTCATCTTTAGATTGTTGTAAACAAGTACAACTCGAACCATCCTCATTTGGCCCAAGCACTGTTCCTGATCAGCCCGCGTGTCCAACCTCAAATAATAAATATAATTTGCGTGTCGGGCCAGGAGATAACATTAGAGATGTAGTCAAGGACTCAATGACTAGAAAGCCTCGAGCGGTGCCAGTTAAAACTGTTGCAAAAGACGGACGAAAGGGCCCCACAATGACACATGTCGATTCCCCAAGGCTTTTACAACAGCACCCGAAGCCCGTTACATATGAAAGAAGAGATCAAAACCTTGTTAAGCATAAGGAAATGTCTGTTAAACTTTCAAGGGGAGTTAAAGATGTAAAGGAGACATCAAGACTCTCATATGATGACCTTGTATCGCGGTATAAGTTACAATCATATGCAAATATCAAAGACCACCCAAGGCTATCCTTGGATAGTCACAAAAGTTCTATGAACCATCCTTCAAATGTCATTGACCAAAGCCCAACCCGCGAGCCCATAAGTAACAAATCACCACCATCAAGTCTAGTGGCGCGGTTAATGGGACTAGATGTTTTAAAATATGAAGCCTTAAAGATTAAACCTTGTTTGGATGATGAAAAGATTTTAGTTTCCAGTGCATTGACAAGAACTCCACTAGAGCCAACACCATGGAAGCAGGAAGTCGAAAAACGGGCCAATGTGAAAGTCAAATGGGCCGATCACACCTGCCAGTCTGATTATAGTCATACTGAAAAAAGGTTGACCGAAGTCGGGTTTAGGTCATCTGGTAAGGATCTTACAGCTCTTAAACATACACTTGAAGCAATGCAAAGGATAAAGATGACAAATCCACAAAAAGTCAACCCAGGCAAGGGACATGGAAGACACTTAACACCTGCAGGAACAAAAGACTGCTTAAAAGGAGTGGGCCCGAGACATCAGCAGTCGAAAATCAGAAAGCAATCGAACGGGCATCTGATTGTATCAAGCTCGAAAACTAGGGACCGGTCGTGTAGGGAAACTCGTCACATAAGAAACTTAAGTGAAGAAAGTGATGCTAGTGTTGCTTCACAGAACGAACCAGACGTTGATAGCAAGGATCAGACTCAAGAAACAAAGGTTAATATGTGTACTTACGTTGGATTATTTTGTCATTAATTTGGTTTTATAACATAAGGTTTTTAATCTTTTTCTGCAGAATAAAATTACAGAAAGGTTGATGGGATATAAGCCAGTGACTGAACAACCAAGTCCTGTCTCAGTTCTTGATGCATTTTACACAGAAGATACACCATCTCCAATAAAGAAGACATCATATGCTCTTGAAGGTACGCATGCCATATCATCCGTTTTGGGCACTAAACACCGCCCCCCTCCTCCAAAAGTGGTGCTATTGATCCACTTCATCAACCCATTTGCGGGCGTTAAAGCATGAAAAAGAGGGCCCACACCCATTTCAACCAATCAGATTTTTTCCGTTTTATTTTCTTTTTGGTTTTTCGATAAAGGGGTTGCTAAGCACCACCCATTGATGTTAAAGGGGGCGCCATTGTTGCCCCAAAACCTACGTGGCGCTTACATGGCACAATAATGCCCCTTTGAGCGTTATCCCACACCCCACAACCTTGAAGCAAGGGTATGTCCATAATGATTCGACCAATGTTGAAGAAAAGTCTACGCCGAACCACTAACTATAGTTTCAGGAAATGAAAACCAAATAGGCCAGGTTGAGTGAGTGAGACAGACTTTCGGGTTTACGAGTTTGAGCTGATTTTACTTGTTTATCCTTTTTTTTCTATCAAAAGCGTTTGTTGAACTTTTTGAATGCCAACTTACTTCAGTTTCATGGTTCGATTTTTTGACATGGTTTATGAACACCCTAATATGCACATTGAACATTAGCGAGTGTATACAAATCTAGAGGTACTAATATTGACCCATTTACCTATGAACAAGTCAATTTGGTTATGTTCTCATCTCTAATGGGTCAAGTGAGCCAAACCAATGTTTAAGTAACACTATCAAGTATTCCAAGCCAACCCAACCCATATTAGCCATACAAAAATTGCCCATTTTTTTTATTTTTTTTTTTCTCTTTTCAGATTATGAAGATTCATGCATTGATGAACTAGAATGGAGTCAAGTTGAAGACTTGATCAGCAGCACCAAATTAAATAAGTTTACTTTCGTGTCGCACGACATTAAACTTAAAAACATAAAGAAGCATGTTCATCAAATTGAATTGCAAGCTACCATCAATCCACATGAAGACACAAATGAAGACCACATATACATCAAGGAAATTTTATTAGCCTCAGGTGTCATGAAACATCTCGATTTCGCCACTACAATAGTTCACCTTCATCCAACAAGCAACTTGATCAACCCTGAGTTGTTTTACATTTTGGAGAAAACCAAAGACTACACCTTAAAATCCGAAAAAATCAAAAGAAAATTATTATTTGATACTGTTAATATTATACTTGTCAAAAAACTGTCCAAGATAGCCTGTCTTTGTCCTGGACAATGGACAAGCAAAAGAAAAGGGAAGATTTTAGATGCAAAGAAGCTTTTAGAAGAACTATGTTTAGAAATAAGTTATCTCCATACTAAGGAAACATTAGAAGACTGGGGAGACTACTGTAAAGAGGTTCCAGCTCTGGTGTTAGATATCGAACGACTTGTTTTTAAAGATTTGATTACTGAGGTCATGAATGGCGCGGTATCTTGTCAACAATACGCGTTGGTTTAATAGTAGAAAAACGTATCAATGAAAGAATGTATCTACTTTAAAGTATAATTGTAACTTCAAAGGCATATAGACCATGAATATAATGGGAAAGGTCTTGTTGTCAGGTTAGACCATGTCTAGCATTTGTGAGCCCAGAGATAACTTCCAACATATGGAGAACCTCTTACAAGGCTCTTGACACTTCAAATCTGCATGTTTTCACGACACCTTGCGAAAAATGAAGTGCGCTAGGACAAGTTGTTTTGTTGCTCGTTAATAAAAATATCGAGTTTTCTTATTCGTTCTTAGGGAAATTACTATCCATATGAAGCGGCTCCAGTTGTGCTCTGACCTTGGAAAGGTATATAGGTTGCACAACATCACTCGCATACTTAATCGTGTGATTCTACAAAGCTTGATGATGCTTGTATCGCATTCTTTGATAAAATACCAATGTCTCATATTGTTCTCCCTGTATATTGTGTTCTTTTTGGACGACCAAATAAATTGGGTTTTAGATATGTTAAATTATAGGATAAAGATGGGGTGAATAAGCCTTTAAGACGCGGTTTGAAAATTAAAGTGTGTCTCTTGACAACAGTACCGCGTCTTTTAGCCTTTTTTCCAATATTTGATACATTTACACATAACTGCGTCTTTTGAATATTTTGAACCATGTCTTGTGCACATTTAAAAAAAATCAGGTTCTCTATTACAGAACCTGCAACCTGCAATTACCAAATCAAAAACTTGCATATTAATTCAACCTACCCAATATGTTTCAGTTTCCATACCAAACCAAAACATGCACATTAATTCAATCGGCCCAATACATCATTCCGAACTTGTTCAAAACAATCTAATACACATTAAATCCGAAAATATAAAACTAATCTAATATCTAAAAACAATTCTTTGCTAGCTAAACTAATTACGTACCTAACTAGCTCCCTAAAAAAGATCGACATCAACGACTTTAATAGAATATCCATATCTTTGTCCATAGAGTATCTCGTGTCTTTCCACGTCTAAAATAAAAGTAAATAGAAAAAGTAAGTTAGAACATACAAACCAAAACCAACATTAACAATAACAAGTAACATTCAAGTAAACAGTTCAACAATTGCATTCCATTTCATATTAACGCAACCTACTCAAGATATTACCTAATTTAGATATCCTAAGTAATAAATGGTGTACTGGCCAAATATGACTAACGTTTGGTTTCGGTTTAGGCTTTATTGGATCTTTATATAAAATCTATACATATAATAAACCAAAGCAATTTTAATGACATGGCACTCAAAGAGGCATTCTCCTCCTTAAATGTGCCATGTGTCATCCCATGTGGCATTGAGATATTTTAGGAAAAAAATAATTTAAAAACAAAATTAGATTTTTCTCTCTTATGTTTCTCCCATAAATTTTAAACGTTAATATCTTTTATATACGGGATTTTTCAAAGAAAAAAATTACACCAAATTAACGAGCGTTTTATTATCTTTCCAACGAGTACCATAGTGCTATATAAAAAATTGAGAAAAAAAAACGACTATTTTTTGTTGGGTTATGTTCAAACACGAAAAAAAAAAACACAAAGTGTTCAGGTAAATCATTAATCATGTATAGGCAAGTCACTAATTATCCTCACAGCCCAGGCACAACGACGCGATTATCAGGGGCACGCTCTACCACTGAGCTAATAGCCCGTCGTGATTTACAGCATGCGTTAGCATTGGAGTTATACATTGTTTTAAGTTAGATATTAATATTAGAGTTATACATTGTTTAAGGTTAGGCGTTAACATTAGAGATATATTTTTAATTGTTTTAGGTTAGCTGCTACCCAAAGCTTTAATGCATGTAACTGTAAAACGCATCATTCTATTTCATATGTAAAATTAATATGTCATATTAGCTTTTTCAACCCCGGGACGTTCCCGGGGTATAATCTAGTGCATAATATACCAAATTATTAATGTATATTATAGGGACAGTTGCATATAGTACATACACAATTGCATAGAATCAACCAATTAATGTGGCATACACGAAACTAACGGGGAATACGCTATGCGGATTTTGCAAACCATAAGTTTATTGATCAAACGTGACACACACGGGTATTTTCTCGTTCGACACAAATTCAAACTAGCTTTTCCTTTAATGAAGTGGTGTATACGGCATAAAATTGATATTACGACACATTTATCGCGTTACATATGAATATTACTGTAATTTCTTTCTAGCATTGCTATAACGGGATATGTGGTTTTCTAAAGTATTAATCTTTTAACGATTTTCTTTTTGAGCAATGCTTTTATAATATGCTAGAAAGAATAATTATTTTTGTTTTCCATAGTGAAAGTATTGTGTAAAAATTATCTTTTAACATAAAAATGATAAGAAAGACTTTGAGCTTTTGATCTAAATGAATACATGGATGTGATTAAAAGGGAGAATATATATGTTGGATCTTCTAAAAGAGGAGAATGATAAAATAGGTATAACATACAATTGTTGAGTTCCACCCCCATTTTTTAAACGTCCATAACTTTTTCATACGATATTACTTTAGAAAAAAAAAATACATCATAAAAAACAAATCCTCTTTCATTTCCGTACCCTGTTGCTATATTTTATAAAAAAAATTGTTGTGTTGATAACTTGCGTGATTATCATGTATAACTTGCATTTTTTATCAGATATAACTTGCATTTTTTATCAAGTATAACTTGCGGCTTTATCGTGTATAACTTGCATTTTTTTAAAGAGGTATAAGTTGCGTTGCGTCTTTTATTAGATATAACTTGCGTTTTTTATCAAGTATAACTTGCATCTTTTATCAGGTATAAAAAACGCAAGTATATCTGAAAAATGCTCAAGTTTTACCTGATAAAATTAAAAACACGCAGGTATACTCTAAAAAAGACGCAAGTGATCAACCCACCAATTTAAAAAAAAATATATATGGCAATGAGGTATGCAAATGAAATAGGATAAAAAGTTTGTTTTTATGGTGTTGTTTTTAAAATAATAAGGTACTATGAAAAAGTTATGGCCGTTAAAAAATAGACGTGAAATTTGATAAAAGTCAATAATTATGGTAATGGACAATAATACCCTTTTAGCTAAAGCCGTGTGTAAGCCTCTTAATATTTCTTACACTTTTTACAATAAATTTCTTTTTACAATACCATCTCCCTTTTCCATATCCCGGTCAATTGGAGTGGTCACATTAGTGTAATTTTCAATTAAATGTTATTGAATCCATGACGTAATTTAAATAATCAACCACTCATTAATTTTCTTATATTAACTGTTATTGACTCCTGTTTAATGCACCACAACATTCAATCCATAGTTTTTGATATTTTTTTAGTTTAGTGTGGTGGATCTAATCTTGATTTCTAAAATGGAGATTGGAAGTTCGAACCCCCACTAACAACTAACTTGGTGATTAATTGTTAAAAAGAAGCATTAGTGTATCAATGGTGGCGGATTTAGGAATCCATGATTTTCCATATTTAGTGATTCTTCCTAATTTTTTCCGTTTTCTCCAAACTATTCCTAAGAACCCACAAAAGTGGGCTGGATCCGCCGCTCTGTAAGATTGTTGTATTTGTGACATTTGTTATTCATCAGTATCGTAATCAATATTGTTTTGAAGTCATACATAGCATTCTGATTACACATATTTTGATATATTGTTTAATTCTACTTGTGCATAATACAGTTTATTGAAATAGTTCATCGTTTATTGATATGGGAGACCTACATGTTTACATCTTGATTGTCATCATATGCACATATTTTTGTGCTTTGTGTCTAGGTGAAGAGGAGCAGTGGCTCATCTTTTTATGGCCTGCATAATATCTTCTCAAGTTTGGATGCAAATCAGTAGTTGGTGCAGGATTGACCCACTGTTTTTCTTTGGATTTCGAGCCATTGTTGAGACGCATAAAATTTTGAAGATAAGAAAGTTGGTTATTCACGGTATTCTCTTGACGACTATTCGGTGCATTTGGAAGATCTGGAACGACTCAATCTTCCATGATAAAAGAGTCAATATTGATGATTTAGTATCGAGTGTTAAATTACTGTTTTGTTTGGTTGGGTAGTAGGTCAAACTCCTTTCGGCTTAAGTGGATTGATTGGTGTAATTTCTCCTTGTACATGTTGTAATCAGTTTCCCGCGGTCTTGTTTTATAGGTTCTTGTGTGGTTTTGGTTGGTTAATGAAAGTTAAAGTTCAAAAAAAAAAAAACTAGATCAAACAGGTAATATTCTCATGACCTACCATATACCTAATGTCAAAATGTTTTAATAAATTCAACTATTAATCTAAGTACGTATGTTCACAACACAAAGATTCATCTAACCACAAAGAAGCCCTAAGCGATGTTCAAGTACAAAGCCATCTTGGTCAAAATACGGTCCATCTCAGATCTCCAAACAAAGATGCTGACTTTATTAGGAACCCAGTTTTCCCATTTCATTGGATGCGGTCGATGCATGTCCCTCCCATTGTGGAGCATTTCTTTGATATACGCCACCGAGAACGAACTTTTCTTTTCATCGGCCCACTCCCATTGATCTTTTGTATGACACCCGCCAGATTCCCAGGTCAAGATCCACCCACACTCTCATCATTTTGTTATTTTTAGTATGAATTAAACATTTTACAGTGAATATGTCACCCCGAGTCTAGTGAGACCCAAGATAGTTCAGGATCCATTACATTTACCCGTTACTCATGCAATACCCGACTCATGCATAGAACAATTGACAATGACAATCAGGGCAATCTCATGCTCAACAGAGAGTAGACAAATGTTTAATTACAACCTACCACACAAAATGTAGTCACATGTGGTTATATCTAACTTGGAAGTTAATCAATTTCATAACACGATTCAAAGACATTCTATAGAGATTTAACATGAAAAATATATGGAACAACCTCACATATTCAAATCAAGATATCAATTTATATGAACATGGGATAAAGGCTCCAACAACACATGGTTACAAATGATCAACATGGAGGAACTAGTAACATGTAAACTGTAGACTTGTAACAATATAATGTTATTTTTTCATGGAAGTTTATACACACATGTACACATACATTCTTATGTACAAATCGGTCCATATGCACACATGAACAACCAAGATGAAATCAAATATCATAAATATAATCCATAGATATCAATTAACACATATATTGTATAAACTATCCTATGTCACATACATACATACATATATATATATATTCATGGCACACATACATATGTGTGAGTTTGTGATTGAGACAAAACAAAACATCTATGGTTACATATATACATACACGACCACATATACATATAGGGTTAATGTTTGGATTATCCACATCATTCTATACAAACTCACACACACACGACACTCACATACAAACATGTCACATACACACACAAATACACTAACCTACCATTCCTAAAAGCCATGCTTTCACCAACAAGAGTCCTTATAATCTCACACCTAATTCCCATGTCAAGTTGACTTCCCTAATTGTCTTGAACCTTTCCCTAGAATCATCCTACATATTCCCAATACAATGTTATTTGTGTGCTTGATTTGGACTCACTCTAACATGTGTATACATACATACACCATACGACATACATACACACTCATACACTCACTTAGAACAATCCGAAAACACCTACAATTTCCCATACATACACCAACATGGCATCTTGATACAAGCTTACACAAAGCCTCCCAAGGGTTTACTTCTTTTTTCTAGTCCCATCTAGCCAATATTTTCGGCCCACCAAGTTCCAAGAAGAAGCATGCTCACTAGTCAACTAGTTTTATGAATTTGTTATGTTGCTTTTAGAAAAACATGGACCAAGAATTTTGACCTTCCTAAACTATACATGTGCATCCACCCACCTCTTCTCCCACTCGCATATATATATATATATATATATATATATATATATATATATATATGTGTGTGTGTGTGTGTGTGTGTGTGTGTGCGTGTGTGTGTGTGTGTACATAGATCACATAAGAAACACTCCAACACTCCATTCACAACTTCCATTCTTCCTTGTATACACTTGACCAAGAACAAGAATCCACCGGGACTAGGATCGATCCCACACTACCACTCCACCATAAGCACATACCCACGAGTAGTAGCAGCCACTTTGAGGAGTAAAGGCACCAAGATTCAATCCCTACCTTGCTCCAATCGGATCACGTATTCGGGTAAGGTCCCTTGTACAATATTTGTTTCAAACTACATTATGTTCAGCCCATATAGGTTCACCCGAACCCATAGACCACTCGCATGCATGGATTGGTGATTCCATAAGTTAGTTAT
The DNA here is from genome assembly GCA_030844895.1 of Ambrosia x helenae. NCBI lineage: Eukaryota > Viridiplantae > Streptophyta > Magnoliopsida > Asterales > Asteraceae > Ambrosia > Ambrosia x helenae. The sequence continues at coordinate 17,606 of JAUTDX010004709.1, forward strand.
TAGCCAAAATATTGAGTTATGTACCCATTATACATATACACACTCACATCTACCTTCCCATGTATAATATATGAATACACACTAAAGAGCATGCATTCGGACCTATATATATATATACACACACACACACACCCGTGAATACACACGAGTGTATGCGATTATTGTTTTGGCCAAAATTACTTAGTAAAAATAACTTTGTTTTCCAAATTAGAAAAAGTGAGGTAGAGTGCTAATAATGTTGAATTTGTTAAAAGCTTAGTTATATCTTCAAGATGTCAAGTTAGAATATCAAAGAAACAACAATTGACAACTATGCTTAGGATGGCAAAGGAATTGGTCAGGATGGACAGTTATATCCTGAGGATGCAACTGTTTGACAGAATGATAAGATAAGCAAAGATAGGTGAATATAAATATAATGCAACAAAGGAACAACACTCGATGTACGAGGAAAACCCTTGATCAATGGTGATCGCCGACACAAAACCTCGGGAGGAGACTAGGCCCCTGCCTTGTTTGTTAATTTTAAAATGGTAAAAAATTACAACTTTGGAAGAGTGATAAACGAACTACTAAGATTACAATATTGTGTTGTGTGTGTGAGTAGAGAGAGTATCAGGTGTTCTATAATAAGTAAGCAGGTATCAAGTAAGTGTCCTGTTTCGTTCATCACACCTCTATATATGGTTTACAAGTGAATAAATAAAAGATCCCATGAAATCCACCTTCTTTAATGAGCCTTTGGACTGTTTCAAGTCAGCTTTGAAGAGTGGTTAACCAATATAGACGTTGGTTAACCGTTTCCTTGATTTTCTCCTCTCATTTATCGTTGGACAGTTACATGTTTGACATATTCTTTAGCGAAGGACTTCCTCCACACGTATGGCTCTTCCGTGCTTAGCTCTTTTGACTTGAGTAAGACAATATAGCCGTTAGGGAAGAGTCACAACTCTTGACGTTGATTAAGCGTACTTGCAATTATATAACAAGAAGATAATTCGTTAGTCTATCCTCAGGATGCACATAAGGAAAAATACTGTTACATCCTGAATCGTGTTCAGTCCTTCACTATCCTGAGGATGGTACATAGAAAATACAAGGTAAAATCAGCTTGAGGATTTGACCACCAACAGTTATGTATAGGGCCGAGATGGAATTACAAATGTCATTTTTAAACCTAAATGATAACTTACATGTAGTGACACTTTTGAGAACACAAGTTAAAAGAACAATAAACATATGTTAAGGAGGCTTTAACACAAGAACTATTAGAAAAACATATGTTAAAACAAAAAGATGTGTGTTACCAAGGCAAAACACATGGAAATGACAATTTTACACAAATAAAGGCCGAAACATGTATTAATGTGCAACTTTCGAGTATAAATAACCAATATACGTACATGACATGTAATACATAAGTGGCCAAGGCTACTATTTTACCACAAATGGTTAACCATGGGCACAATAATGGCAAAAACGAGCTTTTTCTGACACATACCACGAGTGACCTATGTGAACCACAGTCAGAAACACACAGTCCCTAGTTATACAAGTCGGGTGAACAAATGCATGATAACTAGTAAAGCACATAGACTTAAGTTGTCCTCATTTGAATCTAGGGCACTTTTGTTCAAACATTCCCATGACAGACTCAGTCAGTTGTAGCATTCAGACAATCAAGTGAGTTCTCACGGCCTCTGTTTACTGTTTTCATACTTTTTGGGGAAAAACATGCGTACAAGTTCAGTTTCATTTTTTACTATTATGTGATCACGAGACAAAACGTTCAGAGTACTCATCAGCCCTCGTGTCATACATTTACTGTAACCATTAGCTATGGACTTAGCCATGAAACACCAGAATAGATCTCTTTGGTTGACACCCCCACTCTTGGTTAGTCGCTCTATCCGGATTACATATATCAAAACAGTGCTTGTATTTCACATTACATTTATTGTCTTTAGTGTACAATGGGCAAGGCACAACATTCATCAAGGTTTGGTTATGGGCTCATGACAGTCACATAATGATTATTGTCTTAGCTAGGCAATGATCCAGTCACGCACGGTTTACATGGATTCCAAAACCTGTGACCTCACCAACTTAAGTGTTGAACATATTTTACTTGCGTGTTAATTGATCATCATAGAACTTGGAGTCGCGCATGAGCATCTCGGGGATATCATGAACCTTATTTTGATTAAATGATTTAGACAATATCATTTTAATTTGATTCTTAAGACAATGTTTTTGTTGCTATGTTAAACAATGACGTCTTTTAATATATCTCTTAACTTATGAATTTGATGCTTGCGTGACTTGTGTGCTTGAAAACCTTTCGAAGTTACATCTCGCGTTTCCACCTAGGCGGGTGTGACATTTTGTACCTGCAAAACTAACATTATTGAGCATAAATTGGTGATCCTGCATCTCTGACAACTCCGCGACAGACTGCAGCCCTTGTTTCCATTTTGGGTCAAAGAGCAAACCGGTTTCTAGCTGCTGCAGACGTGTAGAAACTTTGCAGTCCTTCGATCTTTCCAGCCTAAAAAGTCGAGGCCACCTATCCTTCAGGAGCGTAGAACCCAACCAATAAGCAAGCCAAAATTTTATATCCCTACCACCCCCTAGTCTTCCACGCATAAAACTGTGAAATGTTTTAACTTGTATAAATGTTTTCTGTATTGTTGACACTATACTTTTTCCACCAGCCTGTATAAGCAGCCTTAACTTGGAGGAAAACCCACCTCCCCTTCCCCCATGAATCATATCTACCACTTTGCACCAAATACTATCTTTATCATTCATAAACCACCACGATCATTTAGACAACAAAGCAATATTCACATCCATAACTTTTGATACCCCAATGTTCCATCTTTTTTAGTAGCCCTGATCACATCCCAAGCAACCCAATTGATTTTCCTATCATCACTTATTCTAGGCCAAAGAAATGTTACCATGATTCTTTCAATGTGATCCGTAACCTTCTTCAGGGCCTTGTACAAAGAAAGGTAATATATCCTAGTTCTATGTGTCTAATCTTCCTGATCGTTGGAGCGGGAGTGATTTAGCTGATAAAGATGGCATCCAAAGGCGGCGAGGAACGCCGGAAACCTATTCCGGTTAATATTTAAAGAAGGATTACTAAGTCTTGTGTCTAGTCTTCCTAATCATTGTAGCAGTAGTGATTTAGCTGGGTTTGTAAAGGTTCATGCAGAGATCTTCGATATATACATTGAAAGAATCATGAAACAATCATAACTCATTCAAAGGATAATCTTTGTAAATGAATTATCTTTTGAACTTGTAGTACACCGCTTTCTTAGTTTGAGAAACAATACGAAACAATAATAACTCATTCCAACTTAGATAACTCTCCTAAGTGTCTTCACTCTTCAGTCCCCCTAACGGGGGATTAATATTGATTTATTAAAATAAATCACACCTTTAGTGACTTTGTACTTAGCTATCAGTATTTATATATATGCAACATATATTCCCAATTCTATTTGCGGTTTTATCGTTGCGTATTGTGGTGAAGAAATTGCGATATATGTTGCAAACCTTATATGCGAAAATATGGTTCCTAACGAAAAACTAATTGCAATGAAGAGGATATATTATAAATATATTAATACCAATGCTTATTGAACAGTAACTTCATTAATTGCGCCGGGCCCACCTTATATGTTTTGGTTTTATACAATTTTTTATTGGTTTCCTTAACAGGTTTAACGTGTTGGGCTGGTGGTTGCCTACTGTGTTTCTTGATCAGTTGCCCGGTTCGAGTCCTTGGGTGTCCGTTTTTTATGGTAATTAATTTCAGTTAACTTAATATTTATAATTACCTATTTTAGCCACGTGTCTTATCTGATGAGTCTCTTGACAGGTATTAAACTCGGTTTGCATGTTTAGTTAGTGGTATTATATTATCATTATAGATTTTTAGTGGTTTTTTTTATTTCTTTCTTTCTCTCGACCGAAGTTCTTCTCCATTTCTTTTTTACTCTTTTTAAGTAACAGGTGAAGGTAATCTCAGGTTTACATGCTTCTGTTTATGTCGTGTGATTCATGTTATGTTTCTTTTAAATGCTTAAAGAAGCTACATTTGATGTCATTGTTGTTAAAGTGTTTGTAATGTTAGAGTGTTTTGCATTTTGTCTGTGCATGTTGCATGCTGCATGTCTGTGTGTTATTTGATTTGTATAACGTTTTTTAAGTGTTTAAAAAACCTGCATTTTCGATTAACTGTTATCGACTGTGTTATTATGTGTGGCTAAGCATGCAGTCGTATAAGCATCAGTTGTTTTGTAGAGGATGTTTTTATAATTATATTATAATTATGTTATACTGTTGTATGTTACTTTGTTTGTATAATGTAGGTTCTTTTATAATGTCTTCGTTGTCGTTGGGTGCGAGTTGTGATGGTAAAGAGAGTGATGAGGCATTAGTGGCGTCTGGTGCTGTTGGATCGTCGTGTGGAGACGGAGTGGTAAAGAGAGTGTAGACGCGTGTGAGGCATCTGGTAACGTTACTGATGGATCGTCGTATATGTCGGCCTCTGTATACAAACAGAATCCAGCTGTAACAGCTGATGATGCTGGTGTTGGTTCTTTATCTGGTGCACGTAGAAAGCGATGGCGAATTGGCAGTGCTGATGTTTTTTTGCATGAAACGTGTACATCGAGCGGCCAAACTGCTTATAGAGCTTCAATGTTGCGATCTAGGTCCCGTCGCACTTTGTCTACGTCTGAGTTTTTGCAATCACCTGATTATGTTGATATGGGGCCCTGTAGAGAGGTTTGTGAGTATTGTGATGCTTTGTTTTGGCTTGAGGAGCGACTAACATCAGTTCCCAAAAGTTGGATGATGCTGCAAGGCTGGAAGGGTGCAGATTGAATACCCATCAGACCCACCACTTCTGATGAAACAATTGTTTGTGGATCCGAACTTCCTCATGAATATACGGGCGGGCTTATAATTCGATGTTTTCCATGACCTCATTTGGAGCCACAGTTGACGAGTCGGTTAACCAAGGTGTGGGCCGTTATGTCTTTAATGTTGCTAGTCAAATTTCACATTGGCTAGGATTCTTTATATCCGGCTCCTGGTGACAAGCCCAGGTTTTTGCAAATGTATATTTTTGACCCGTTGAATGAAGTTGAAAACAAGCTTCGTTTCTTTGCCGTGGTGATAAAAATTGTTTGTGCCCGGATGTGGTAGCGGCCATTGCCTGCATGTTACAGCAGGAGAATGAGTATGTGAAGTTTTTTAAGTCTGCAAGTGAATTTTGTGCCCACCCGGAAATACCGGAGTTCGCGATAAAGCTTTATAGCCGTGCTACCGACCATCGCTATGATGAACCTTCATCAAGTAGTATTGGTGCAATCATATGTGATGCAAATCCAGGTGCTGAATCTTTTGATATTATTATTAGAAGTAAAGATAACACACCGCATCGGGTCAGTAATCTGCACGTGTCATACATGCCTCTTCAATATCCATTGTTGTTCCCACGTGGTGAACATGGCTGGTCACCGGAGCTGCTGTTAGTTGAGGCAGCAACAACAGTGCCTGATGATGTAGCAAATGAAATGTCTAATATAGTACCTGCTGATGATCATAGTATGAGCCTGCTAACATATTACAACTATCAATTTCATGATCGCCATAATGTGTATACACATTTATTAAAAGCATCAAGGTTATTTCAACAGTACTTGGTTGACGCGTATGTTTGTATTGAACAATGTCGTCTTCAGTACGTACTTTTACATCAGAATGATTTTAGCTGTGAGTTTTTTGGATGGTGTGCACGATGCAATTTCAAAAGGTGATGTCAAAGGCTGTGATGTGGGTAAGCTAATTTTGTTGCCTTCTTCATTTACAGGTGGGCTTAGATATATGTATAAACATTATCAGGATGCACTTGCATTGTGTCGTGTCTATGGAAATCCACAGTACTTTATAACCTTCACATGCAACGTTCATTGGCCGAAAATCGCAAGAGAAATCGTACGTGCTGGCGTTTCAAGTGCACAGGACAGACAAGACATTGTTGCAAGAGTTTTCCAACTGAAGGTCCGATCATTTATTAAATACCTTAGAGATGCAAAACCTTTAGGAGATATGACAGCAGGTATCGATATTTCCTGCTTATAAATCACTGTTTACCCTATATACTAGTCCCTGCTTTAATTTGACCATAATGTGTTGTCACAGATCTTTACACCATTGAGTTTCCAAAAAGAGGTCTTCCTCATTGTCATACGTTGTTATGGGTTTTCCAGTGCGCACACTATACGTACTCCTGAACAGGTTGATCAATATATATCTGCTGAACTGCCAGATACGATATCTCAGTCATTGCTTCATAGGATAGTTACGGATTTCATGCTTCATGGGCCGTGTGGGTTGGCTAGACAATATTCGCCTTGCATGAAAGATGGCGTTTGTTCGAAGAAGTTCCCAAAGCCGTATGAAGCAGCCACATGCTTTGATAGTGCTGGCTATGTACATTACAGGAGGTGTTCATCTTCATATTCATACATTAAAAATGGTGTTCCTCTTGACAATGGCTATGTGGTTCCTTACAATGCAGCGTTGTTGCGTCGCTTTGATGCCCATAAAAATGTTGAGTATTGCGGCTGGTCAATGATGATTAAGTATCTGTTCAAGTATATATCAAAGGTTGTTGATAGGATTCGATATTTATTAACACGTGTTGATGATACATCGCAAAATGCAACTGAAAAAGACACGGTGATAGTTGATGAAATCAACAACTATGTGGATGCTCGGTTCATATGTCCTCAAGAGGCTGCGTGGAGAATATTTACTTTTCCAATACATCCTCGACGTCCGGTAGTTCAAATACTAGCAGTTCATCTAGAGCGTGAACAAAACCTGACGTTTAGGCAGTCTGCACAACTGTCGGAAGTGGCTAATTGTCCGAATGTGGAAAACAACGTTGACAGAGTGGTTTGTTAGTAATCAAAAAGAGGCATCTAAAGAAGACATTGCAGATATGGTTGGGTTGGATCTGCGTTATATGATTACCTTTTAAAATTTAGATGGGATACTAATGGTAAAAACTGGATGCGTAGGCTGTCTAAATAGACACCTCCAGTTGGTAGACTATCGTATGTACACCTAACAACTGGCGAGTTGTTTTATCTAAGGCTGCTGCTGACTTATCAAAAAGGGTGTCAGTCTTATGCAGATGTTTGAACAGTCGATGGCGTTGTCATGCCAACTTTCATGGGGCGTGTGAGAAACTTGGTCTAACGGGTGATGATAAAGAATGGAACACTGCCATCAGTGAGGCTGCCGAATGGGGTTCTGCCAAGGAACTTAGAGCTCTGTTTGTATACCTTCTTTTGTATTGCGATATTTCAAATCCTCTAAAACTGTGGGAACAAAACTGGCAATGTATGTTAGATGATATCAATTACAATGTACGCCAAGTATCAGTTGACAGCTCCAGTGTGTGCAACGACAATGAGCTGAAACATTTTATTTTGCATGAAATTGAAATGATACTAAACTCAAACACAACACCTTTATCTCTTGAAGATTTCGGAATGCCGCTTCCTGATTTGTCTGTTGTGTCTATTTTGCAAAACAGTTTGCTCTTAGAAGAAAAAATTATGACAAGGAGGCATTAAGAGATGCACATGTATTGCTTCATTCAAGGCTGCATCCTCAACAAATGACAATATATGATGCTGTTATGAATTCTATAAAAACGTCTACCCAGATCATGTTGTTTGTATATGGTCATGGTGGCACGGGCAAGACGTATCTTTGGAGAACTTTAATTGCTGCCTTGCGATCAGTTGGTCAAGTTGTGCTGGCCGTTGCAGCATCAGGTATAGCCTCGCTTTTACTACCTTCGGGACGGACAGTGCATTCACGGTTAAGATACCAATAGAGCTGACCGAAGAATCAGTTTGTTATATTAAAAAAAAAACTAATCTTTGCAATCTGTTACTAGAAACAAGTCTTATAATTTGGGATGAGGCGCCAATGAACGATCGGCGATTCTTTGAGTCACTTGATAAAACGTTGCAGGATCTCACAGACAATGTTTCGCATCCTTTTGGTGGGAAGTCTATTTTGTTTGGAGGTGATTTTAGGCAAACTTTTCCTGTTAAACCTAAATGTTCAAAGGATGAAATTCTTAGATCTTGCTTGACACAATCTTACCTTTGGAAATATCTGACCGTATTTAAACTGACTGAGAATTTGCGCCTAAGAACTGCTGCTACAACATCAGCAGATCAACAACACCTAAAGGATTTTGCATCATGGCTTTTGAGAATTGGTGATGGTGATGAAGGCTTACCGGTTGATCCATTAGAAAAAGATATTAAGCGAATTGTGATTCCAGACCAATTTTTACTACAGGGCAATGGAAACAAACTTGATGAACTAATTCATTTCATCTATGATGATGACATCTTGCAAAATCCCACGCAAACAGCAATCGCTGAACGAGCGATTATTTGTCCCAAAAATGAAACAACGGATGAGATAAACAAGATGGTGCAATCAATATCACCAGGTGTATGCATTTCATACTTGAGTACTGATTCCATGGTTCTACATTCAAAAAATGCACAAGACGTTGAGGCTATGTACCCTGTGGAGTATTTAAACGTTCTTAATTTCAGTGGCATACCACCTCATTGTTTACAGATAAAAACAAAACAGTCTAGTCATTTTGATGTGCAACCTTGATCCAAAAAATGGTCTGTGTAACGGAACCAGATTGTTAGTGTCGCAGTTGATGCCACGTGTTGTCGAGGCTAGGATAATTACAGGAACATTCATTGGTCATAGAGTGTACATTCCGCGGATTAACTTCGTCCACAATTCAAAAGACCTTCCTTTCGTCTTTACCAGGAGGCAGTTTCCAATAAAACCTTGCTATGCAATGACTATTAAAAAGAGTCAGGGTCAATCATCAAAAAAAAGTTAGCGTCTATTTGCCTGAGCCAATCTTTAGTCACGACCAGCTTTATGTTGCTCTGTCCAGAGCAACCTCCCTAGATTCTTTAAAAATACTCACAAAAGACGACAACGACAACTACAAGAACACCACTTTAAATATTGTTTACAAAGACATGCTAAATCAAATTAATGTCAACCAGGTTTTTAATATTCCATACCAAAGTTTTAACTGCTCTCCTTCCTAGAATATGTTTGCTGTTTTATGTTTCTTTTACCAATTTTCTTTACTGATGAATTCGTACGTATAGTTTTGATGATTGAGTTAGTATTGAGTAGTTATGGTTTTTGAGGATTGAGTAGTTATGTTACTGATTTTCGCAAATGACGAATGTGTTTACATTGCTAATTTTCATGACGGTTTTTAATCATCGAGTAATTGTTATGGGAGTTAGATAATAGTTTTACTGATAAGTTATGTAAGGGCCAGCTGTGTGATAATTTAGACACTTTGTTTGTTCTGTGTTTGTTTATGTGAATCAACTAACTGGTAATTCATGTAAGATTATGCAAAAATGTAAGCAAACTTGTTTGAATTTGCTGTCTACTTTCAGGAAGTAACTGATGGACAACACATGCATATTCACGCTTAGGGTGAAAGGCGAAACACCACCTTTGGACGTTCGTGTGATACGGGAATGGGTGCCTGAAAACAGGGAGAATGAATATCATTTTTACTGGTGGATAATCAGGTATTTAACAGAACATTGTCATAAAAAACGTTTATATCAGCTGTTCCTAAAGTTAATAAAAAACCATTATAGGGAGGTCCAATCTAGGCAATGGTAAAAGGTGACGAAAGAGACGCTGTAAAGTCAAAACTGAAACTTGGGTCATGCTATAACCTTGATGGTTATGTTTGTGTGGAAGCTGACGAGTACACGAGCGACGTGTCACATCCAGCAATGTTTATGTGTTGGCAAAAGCATCTATATTCTCTCCTATTCCAGACAGAGAAGATATTCAGAAAGAATACTATGAATTTGCTACGCGGAAACGTTTGGACATTCAACTCGAAAAAATCAGAGGCGTTGTTGGTAAAAATCACTTTTGTAGATCTTTTCTTTCATCATTTTCTTCTGAATACATGCTAACATCATTTTTTCAATTTAATTCACAGACTACCATAGGCATTTTACAAGGCGCGCACTCGGCATGGTACAACTAAAGATAATAAGAAATATATAATCATGACCTAACAGATTTGCAGGTTTGTAAATCTTTTCAATACATTTCAATTGCATTGATCACATATTGTGTGCATACACAATATTCATTTAAAAAACAAAAACTTATGATGCTTTGGCCAAAATATTTTCAGCAACCAGCAAATAACAATGGCGTTATGGAGTCACATCATTAATTCATGATTAGGTTCAACAAAAATCAGATTGAATCAGCCCAAGACCCGGTTATATGTCTATTTAAATCCAGCAACTGTTGAAACTGGACACTTGCAAGAACTGTATGCATTTGGAATTCCAGCCGCTCCTGCAACAGCAGCGCATCGCCATACCAAACCACTACGCTTTTAGACATCTTGCAGTTAGAAAAAAAAAGAAGCACAGGTAAGTATGTAATCAGCTGTAAAATCGATCACAACCAAACTATTATGCTTATATCATTATAACAACAGGGCAATACCTTTGTGGTCAATGGTCATATAAGTGAAGTT